>PQXI01000036.1:0-214743 GCA_004786145.1 Botrytis paeoniae
ATATATATCTTCCACTTTGTAGTCTAGATTCTAGGTCTTATAAGTCAATCTACATAGTCAATAATACATGCAACCACTGTTCTACCACTCTTATTTTAATATTAACAATAGTTTTATACTCATTTGGGAGAGATACAGTTAGATTTTGAAAAAGTGATTTATTAGTATATATAATACTAATAGAGGAGTCTGTAGATATAAGTTTTCAACAAAGCTCCTTGAGTTTGTTTCAAACACTAATGATTATCATATTGGGTATATCTTCTAGCTAGAAAACGAAGTTCTTGATTTTGAGAAGATATTCGTCTGCGGCGATATCATCGATCTAGATATACTTGATTACAAGATAATCTCAAAGTCCTTTTGTTATATTGTATTCATTAATCAAGACTTTATTATTATCAAAGAGTGAACAGTAAATATAAGATAATACATTTACTTCATTCTTAAGGAATATAGCTTTCTTTTCAATATTGAATTGAATGAATATAGTTTTATTATTTTTGAACAAATTTAATTCCTTAAAACCTTCTACTAAGATATTATCAATATTAATCGCAACTTGTATATATCCATATAATATCTTCTCACAAATATAGAATATAGCTTTCCCTCGAAATTGAATCTTCATCTAATAGATTCATTACTTATGGTTTTCTTAAGTGAAAGAAGGAATATATTTGGAATAATTCTTATACTTAGTATTATTATTCATCGTGATATTAAATAAATGAAAATATTATTAGTATAGAGTATTTTTGCGTATATTACAACTTTACTAATTTGAGGCAAAGTTATATAGTGATTTAAGATATATGTATATATAATACTTCTTTAAAAGAAGAGTGCGATGTATATAATGATTACATCGCAACTATCGCTCAGTAGTTCTCTTGCTATACTAAGTGAAATCTTAATCAACTTAGTCCTTATGAAGAACTTGTTTATCGTCGATCTCTACTTAGACTACATAGACTTTATTGAATAATCTTTGGCCATAGTCTTACTATAGAACACCGGACTTCATAACCTGTTAAAATAAGGATGGTAGAATAGTGGTTGTATGTATTATTGACTATGTAGATTGACTTATAAGATCTAGAATCTAGACTACAAAGTGGAAGATATATATATGTATACACGTGCCATATCACATGTGATATGACACATGATACATATCGTATATTTCCAACAAAAGGCAAGAATATTAGTAAACCTACTTCATCAACCCCTTGAAGCAATAAGAGGATAATAAGTGATACTAGAAATTCTATTCCTACTAAGAGAAAGAAGATATCTAAGTATATTATTGAAATGATTTGGAAAAACAAGAGAAAGATTATATGTCTACAATTAGAAGTGTAATTAATATTATCGGAATTAAGTAATTATAACTTTACTCAAATTAAGTAAAGTTATATCATACCTCTTTAGTAGTCATAATTTGCTAGTAAGGGATAAACTAGTTCCTAAAGAGTGTATATAAATGGTTGAACTATTGATACTTAATTTTTGTGTGATTTCTTTCTTTTTTTGGTTGACTTATTTTGATCGGGATGATCAAATTATCAAAATGAAGAGGAATGTGAACGGAAAAATATCTCTTATTAATTATGTAACTTTTGTAGCTAGTATTTATAGACCTTTTTTTAGTAAACTCGGAAAAAGGCAATCTATATTCTTACCTCCTATTCGACTATCTACGTTTTGATACATGCGTGCTGTATAGCTCCCATTTGTTCCCTTACCTCACTGTCGATGTCTGACAATTCATTCTATCTACTATGTATAGCCATTTAGGATTGCTTTAGTTCTATGGTATATACGAAGGCTTTTCTTGTGTGACCTCTATCACCTTCTACTCTTTTATAATACACTCTTGGATTCCTTGATAGTGAATTTATCCTTATTGAATCAAAAATAGATCTCAAATTATAAAAGGAAAGTATCGAGTTCTTATTAACTATCTTAATACTTGTTTGGTAAGATGATCTTAAGGGTTTTGTTGATAGTGATCTCCTTTAGAGCATTGATTATCTCAATGTCATTAATGTCTCTGGTAGACTAACCTATATCGGTATCTCTGAATGCTATATTAGCGGTTGGTTATTGAATTAATACTTGAAACAGAAATAGTGCTCAAAGTATTACAGGAGCTGCCTCTAGAGTCACATAGAAGTATCTAGAGATCTCTCAAGGTGGTTTAGACTAAACTTCAAATAGGAATTCAATAAGATAATAACTAGTTGCAATTCTCATAACTATAGTAATAAAATTAATAATTATTCTTAAGCACAAAGCTCTACATTCAATAAAATCCCATTTCTTATATAGACCTTCATTCTCAATATACTAATCCCTGAGACCTCTCAATATGATGGATCGCGATGGATCGCTGGCGCTCCCTGACGCTCCATCACGTGCTGGAAGTCATGTGACGCGGTGCTCCCAGCTACCGGCGTAACATATTGCTGATTATGGTTCAATCATTTGATAAAAAGGTTAAGCCTAATTCAAGGATTCTCTTCAAAAGCTATAGAATCTAGCTTTAAGGAAAATCTTAGGAGTATTCAAAACTTCCTTAATCGAACCAATGAAAGTAGAGGCAGCTCTATCTCCTCCAGAAATCAGACTAAATTCTAGTATTAGATAATATACTCTTCGACTAGCAAAAATCTTACTAAAACATCCAGTTAATATCGAACTCAAGAAACGCGATATCCAAAGATAATATTATAAAGCTATTTCTATATCTGGAAGGAAATTATTTAAACGAATTTAATTAGATCGAATTAAGGAATCGATATTGGAAAATTATAATCCTTAATCTCTAGAAAAGATTATATACTTTAAATTTCCTCCTTGGAAGAGAGAATCTTTATTTCGAGTGAATATCAGTAAACTCTTTAAAGAGGAAGCAGCTTTATTTTACAATCTAGTCAACAAATATAGAGATATTAATATATCGATTATTTACACAGATATTTCCTTAATAGAAAAAGGAGTTGGGATAGGAATAGGTTTAGCTGTTCTTAAATCGAATGATCAAATAAGCTATCAAGAGGAATACAATATTAGAGAAAATCAATTAGTTTATAATGGAGAGCTAATAGGAGTTATAAGAGCAATTGAATATACTAGCTTAATAGCGAAGCCAGAGAATAAATTCAAGATCTACTTAGACAATCAAACAGGACTTTATAGACTCAAAACCCTATCCAATAATCCAGGTCAGGCCTATCAGATTAGAGCTATTAAAGCTATCAAAGCTCTATAAGCGAAAAGAACAGAAATATCATTAAATTAGGTACCAAATCATACTAAGATAATAAGAAACGAATTAGCTGATTCCCTAGCAAAGAAAGCTATCGAAAAACGCTTTCAATTAAACAAAACTAGCTTTGCCCTAACAGGAATACTAATAAAACAAACCAAGATTAACAAATAGTAAGCTAAACTTGAAGTTTATAGTTAAAGAGCAATTCAGAGATTATTCACCTACTCGAAAACCTTCCCCTAGAAATTCAAATCAAAGATCAGACTGTCAAAGGGCACTAAAAGAGAAACAGCTAGTACTTTCTTTTAGTTGAAGATAGGGTATGAATATATCAAGGAATATCTTCACCGATTTAAGACATCTATTAATAATAAATACGAATACGGTTAAATAGAAACCTTTTAGTATTTTCTCCTCAGTTGCTCTATATATAGAGAAGCTAGAAATAGATTGTATAAAAGAATCAAAACCAAAAGGCTTATATTATAGTTCCTATTATATATAACAATTGGAATCGAAAAGATTATAGAATTCCTAAAGGAAATAAGAATAGCTACAAGGAAGTGGTATTTAAAAAGAAACCAAATTAAAGAGATAGCAAAAGAAGAAGAGGAGATAAAAGAAATAGAGAAGGAAAGAAAAGGAGAGAAAGAAAATATAGAAACTTAAGGCTCTTATATTATAATACCTTTTCTATATTTTATTCATTATTGATATACCAAAACTAGCCCCTCAACATTTACTTAATCCTTAATAACTACCACCAGAGACCCTTTTTGTAAATACAATATATAGACTTGCTAAAGCTATAGGCTTTAGCCGTCCTACATAGTCTTAGACTGGTATAGGACGTAAATGGATTAATCAATCAATCAATCAATCGACACAAGAGAGGTGAGTAATTAAATGAGGCAAAATAATACTTGTATACTGACCTGTTCCATATTCGATCAAAGTAATGATATCGTCCTCGACGCTTAATAGTTTCCTCTTTCCGTTCCAAACGATTTCTCAGATAAGAGTTCATTCTTTTGCCTTGTGGTTCTAGAAGGTACAATTGGTCTTTATAACATCCCATACTGTACTATGTCGCGCTTTGGACTTCGTATGTTTATGATTAACGTAATGAAGGTTGATATTTTCTGCTTCTTTTCAAGATAGTAATCGAGCATCCGTAGCTTTCGAGTTTGTCTCCAATCCAAGGTTATACTGTTGTATTTCTGGCATCCGGATCGCACTCTCGGCCTACAACGATAGTCCATATATCTGTCGTGTTAAATCCACCGCATTATCATTGTTATTCAAATATTCTCAAGGCATCAACGATCTTTTACATCATCTAGCACTTGATCGTTTCTGTCACAGGAAGGAAGAGGACAAGCATGCACTCCTGGATTGCTTGGCAAATTATGAGACAGTTTATACTTTGACGACTGCTTTTCATGGAGGACCTTCATCAATCTCTCTTCAGGGTATCGCTCTAGAAGTATTAATTCCGATTGGTAATCCTACAGATGACTCTTGTGTTTTTGGGATGAAATGATCGTGGCGTTTAGTCTTCGCTTCGGCTTAAGTTACAAGTTCAACATGCAGCGACAACTTCGAACGTTCTTCTTTCGCATATTTCTAAGTCGAATTCTTTCTCTTCCGCTGATCTAAAGTCATCAATCGTATACGATAATCTTGCACGGTGATACACTCAGAATCAGACCGAGCAAATGATTAGTTTTCTTTGGAAATTTTCTAGCTTCCGAATCTTCCGAATTGGAGTTTTCATTTTATTTGTCTTGCAGATCTGTTCCGGGCATCGCCTAATCTCCTGTCGTTGTAGGGGCAAGTTAAACCGCGTTTTTAGATTCAGGATTGATCATCCGGTGTTGGCTTGGAAAAATAGTAAGCAAGCCACTGCCTACTCACCCCGCCTTTTATGCACGGCATATAACATTCAATGTTTTTGAATTCAGCATGAAAGGCGAACGTAATAGATTTTAGCTGGATAGACATCCTAGTAATTATTCAGGGTCAACAATCGACAAGATTTATGCCCATTTGTGGATGCTTTACGTGCATGTAAGGGGCAATCGACGCGTAAACCGGATAGTAATCCAGATATGGTAACTAACGCATGGAAATGCAGTCTGTTTGTGGTACTCTCGCAATAGTAGTCTGACAATGATGATCGCTCTACTGCGTCTCGTATTGGAGTTTCGTAGAGTGCTGAGAAATTCAATCAATGTCGTCTTTTACGCGAAACTCTTACCTCATTCGGAGTGCGTACAGAGCAATCTTTGGTGTTGAGTAATCGTGGAAGTGGAAATAAGCTTTTGTCTTTCCTGCAGAAAAGTATCAGAATCCATAGAAGACTTGCATAAGATGTCTGCGCTAGTATGAATCGAAGAATTTATAATCGGAGTTAATGTGGAATGATGATGCAGAATTGCCCTTCTCGACTCAAATCTCAGCTTACCCTCGAACAAGTGGAGTCGTGATCTTATACCTGTCAGATTATATCATCGTTCAATTCCCAGGTTGAGAATAATCGTAAGTATTACAGTTACTACCTACCGAGGCAGTTTAAATGAGCCATTTCCTAGGTACATCAAAAATCAATATTTGTAACTCTGTTGTTCTTCAGATATCTCGATATTAATTTATCCAACACAGATTTTGATTGTTAATTGAGTTCAAATAACTTCCGGAAAACACGACTATTCTGGTTAATTTAAAAATAAAAAACATACTGATAATATTATATCTGAATTAAATTTCCTTACAGTTGTAGGGATAACGGAAAGTGAAATACGTGAAGAATAAAGATATTTGATATGTTTTCTTGCCCAAGCTTTATTCAATCGTTAGCCACTATAGGTAGTAATCTACAATTGCTAGTTTTTCCCCCTAAAGTCGATATTAGAAATGCGAAAAGGAATACGGTACCGCGATGGTACCACGGTTTTATCAACTTCGAGTAGTTCCTTGTCAATCTTCGTATCAGTGCTCATGAGTGACTGGCTGAAATCACAAGCGCTTAGTCTTATATCAATATACAATGTTGGCCATGATTTGCAAGCCCGGCTAATATGCATATGCTTCAGCTATGTTGACTAAACGTTCACTGCGCCAACAGTACATCGCTAACGTGTTGACATATCAGGAGATATGGACGAGATACGCCCAGTTTTCGATCCGCTGACAATCGCAGCAACGAACCTTGGAGAGGCGAAAGAGTAGCAAGCATTTAGCTTTTCTTCAATAATCAGATTGCAGGAACAAGGTTGAGAGGAAGTTGCAAATCGTCAAGACCCCTCGTTTGAAGATCCGACGGCGAAAGCATGCTTGCTTTGATCTTCAGAAACTCTATAAAGAGGTCATGGAAGTCCCCCTCTAGAGAATCACTTCACCAGTAGAACATCATATCTACACTCCCTCAATCGATCAAGCCTCCTACAACAGAAAACCCTCGAATATACTTGTTCTAGCAATTATTTCAAAATGAAGTTCATTTACACCACCGGCATCATCACCGCCATCTTGGCTGCTGTTGCACCAGCTCTTCCTGTCGCTGATGCCGAAGCTAATGCTGCCATGGCCCTCGAGAAGAGAGGCAGTACTCAATTCGCAGTCTACACTGACTCCTGTATGTCATTCTCACAATGATTTCCTGTTTATTACCCTAACTAACTCTTGAATGACAGCTTGCGGTGGGGGTGCTGTTATTTTCACTGATGGAGCTGCTACTACAAAAGGCAACTTTGGCGCCACTCAACACAGCATCAAGATCTTGAGCTTGACCCCAAACTACCACGTCACCTTTTATACTAGTCTGAACCAAGGAGGTGACAGTTCCCAGTATGGAACTGCTTCCGTTGGAAGCTGTGTTGCAAATGTCGACTTTCTGAGTTACGGATTCTACTCCGGAGCTTAAGTGAAAGGTCTGAGAGGACGTAAATGAATGCCAGGATTTGAAGATGGTGTTGAAATAAATTTGAGGGAAAATGAAGGAAAATAGAGGATTGAGGAAGTAGCGATTTAATCAGCCATTCATTTATTTGGCTGGGAATGTCTGTCTCCGAACTGCAGCGGGGAGCCTGCAGACTTCTTATGTCCATCTAACCACTCTTTAACGGAATTATATAACAGCTACTCACTCTGTTTGTCTTATTGCAACTAATTATAGGAAAAGTGAGATGTGGTTCAATTCTTCCTCATATACATATACATATACATTTTCATTATTCATTATTCATCACCTTCCTCCTCCTCTCCCGCTTCGTTATTGTTGATATCACCTTGGTGGTGATTATGACGTCTTCATAAGAGGTCTAATGCATTGATTGATACTGTGTCTGTCTTATTCTAGGTCTAGAGCGACGAGAGCTATATGCAATACGTTCGTGCGCTAGAGTACTAGTGCACTTATGTGTACATATTCACTCGTATCGCAACAATTATCATCCTCTTCATCATGATTCTCTTTAGCATTATCCTTTTCACCATTTTCAATTTTTTCCTTTACTTCTTGGTGTTTAATCACTCTCCTGTCTCTAATACAAATTTTTTTGTTCATTTTTATTTTTGATAGATTTGAATTTTTGATTTCTTCTCAATTTTTTTTGAGGAATTCAAATTATTTTCTTAATTAAATCATAATAGTTCAAAGCTCTTCTCAATACTCTTATATCTCTTAGTGCTTTTGTTATTTTGATAACGTTTACCCTTGTCAGGGCTGGCTCGCTTTTTGGTCGCAGCATCTTCCCCGAGTACATTCATCAGCTGTCTACCTATCTCAGTTTCCTAGTCTTGTTAAAGTGAGAGCTCTGAGGTATTAATAGCTCTCGTTGGGTACTGAGTGGTTGTGTTTGGATCGCCGCGAATCCGTTAGTACGTTAGTATCCCTTTGAAAATTTCATAGAACCAAAACAGATGGCTTCAGCACAACAAAAGCAACACTTATAAGAGCTCTCGGCTTGTTACAATCTGGCATATCGAACTTTCATTGACCTCCCTTCCTCTGTGTATGTGGTTCTAGCTTCATCCCTCTGATCCACTTCACGCCCGGCCAATGATTTACCCACAATTTTAGATGCTAGCGCACAAAAGCCCCCACTACGGCCATTGCACCTCTTTCACGCTGTGATTTGTTTGGATATATTTTGAAAGAAAAGCTAGGTCTTCAACAAATCAACAATCTTTGATGGTCTAACGGTCATGATTTCCGCTTGTCATTAAAACGATAAGTCCGCGGGAGACCGGGGTTCGACTCCCCGTCAGAGAGTCACTTGTGATCCTGAGTTCATGCAACTTCATTCATTTTTTGATGTTTTTGCAATTCTCCATACAGTTTTGCTTGAGCCCTTTGGGTTTTGCCCGGCAGGACAAATGAAGGGGTAAAGTGGTCAAAGCGCTAGCAAATTTTTTCTTCTAGCGAGATGTTCGAAGGCGGTCAGTGAAGAATAGCAAGAAAGTACGTGTGCTTATGTAATCACAGCTCTCCAGATCATGTACGAGCATTCCCTGGTTGAAGCACGTCTCCTCTACTGAATACTCGATCAGCTCTTATATCTGATGACTTGTGTCATTTATATCGTGTCTGTTCTCTTATATGCAAGCTACTTGCTAACTTAGAGTCCTTTGCAAATAATACATTGAATATGCATCTCATTAGATCATTGTTCAAAGTGGAATCACACATTCGGCAGCGTGGATGCCTAGATGGGCCCGCCGTCAATGTAGAATTATATAATACGTACCAACTTTCTTAGGTGATTCGAGCAGCTCAAGTTCACAATGAGCTCAGGAAAGTCGATCAATTTAGGTACCGGTATTTTGGTTTGTGACACTCCTCAATGTCAACAATGGCATAATATAGACGATCATGGCAGTCTCTGGGTCAAAGGTGTACCTGGAGCTGGAAAGTCGGTGATTCCTGCTTGCTTAGTACGGCATTTGAAGGCCACTGAAAACAGCCCTGTTCTGTAATTCCTTTTCCGTCATATAATTGAATCGAATCGAAGATCACGAAGTCTCGTTTGTGATTGGCTGGCGCAGCTCTTGCGATACAGCGTTAATCTCCAGGTGGCCCTAAACGCCATTGTGGACATGAAATTGGAGCACTTTTCGGATGGGCAACTATGGGACTATCTACTCCTTGGTCTGTCTCCAGTCAAAAAGTTCTACTGCGTCGTTGATGCCTTGGACGAGATCAATATTGGAGAAGAGAATAATTTCATACAAGGTTCAACAATTTAGCGACATTCCGGCTACAGTTCGTCAAAACCCTTATGACAAGTCGACCAATTCAACCATTGCAACTTGGACTGAAGGATGCTTCTATCGTTCAAATTAGTCTCGAAGACGATCGGGTTGGCAAAGATATAGATCTTTTTGTCTCCCAACGTTTAGGAAACATGCTCGAAGGACGTAATTCGGATTTAAAACTGTCGTTACATTCAATCATATGTGATAGATCTGCCGGACTCTTCCTGTACGCTCGCTTACTTTCAGATCAGCTAGTGCCAGCTCTGGTTTCAAAACAACATTTGGATCTCGAAGAGACTGATAGTACTCTTCCTGTCGGCATGCAGGATATGTACAACAGTATACTTCTTCAACAGTCTAAATCCATCGGCATCGACACAGATCGTCAAGTATTCACTCTTGATGCAGTGATATTTTTTTCTCGGCTTCTTCGTCTCAACGAGCTTGCAGATCTATTGGCATTTATTTACCCATCATACAATTTGTCCAGTGCGAAGACCATTGTAAAGTCGGCTTGCGGTCCCTTACATGAGATTATGATGACGAAACGGTTCAAGCTATCCATCACTCGTTTACTGAGTTTCTTCTAGATCCCAATCGAGCTCAGCACAATCCTCCTGGGTCGTTTCCTCAGTTCCCTGCTCTTGATCAGAACTGCGCATAAACGCCTAGTTCTCAATTGTTTAGCTTACATGCAGTCAGGTACACTCACTGACACCGTTAATATATCGAACGATGTTTCGCGAGTAAAATGCCCGAGGTGTGATCGTGGACATGATGAGTGTAGCTGTGATTGGTCAATAGCCACCCTTTACAGCATCGGTTTTCGGAAAGCAAAGCTTGATCACCCTTTCCTTGACTACCCCATCCGAAATTGGACATATCATGGAAATAATCATGACATTGAGGACGATTCTGTCTTCGATGCAGTATCATCATTTCTGAATCCGGAAAGCATAGACTTCAGAAGATGGCTAACACTTGAGTGGGGCATTAGATATATCACGAAAGATTCAGTAGTACCATCGCCAGCGCATGTGGCTGCGTTCAGCGAAATGAGCAGTTATTTGAGATTACTTTTATCTCAAACTGAGAATATCAACTCATAAGACACTGGAGGCCGTACTCTACTACACTGGGCTTGTCAAAGTGACCATTTCAAAATAGTTGAGCTTTTACTACACTATCGTGCCATACTCGACAATGAAGATGATTCTCACCTAAGGCCCATTCACGAAGCTGCTCGCAGAAAATCCGCTCCCATTGTACTGGCTCTACTGAAAGCTGGTGTGAATCCAACCAGAAGTACCGATGATGATTCTCGGCCTGATTCGGAAGTGTGCGCCAGATATAGAGAAGGTGAGCCCGGGACTGCGCTGGATTATATGTGTGCAAATGGACATACAGAAACTATCTTTGTGACTGTACCTTTCCTCGAAACGAGAGGCATCGAGGAGGCATTATGGAGATGTTTAATGAATGGAAAACCGGAAGCGGTACGAGCTATACTTACCAACACTAATGTCTCGCTAAATGCTGTATACACTGGTACTACTATACTTTACGCTGCAACGATTGGTGAGGATCCAGGTTCTGTAGAGCAAGTATTGATCAGGGATGCAGATCTGAATGTTTTTTCCGAACCACGATTGCTAGATCGTCGGCAGCATTCTGCAAAGCCTCAAGATAGAGATATTTTCAGAGCACAGCATTACACCATCTTGCAGAAAGATGGGGTGATGACAATCAAGTTCATGCTAATGAGCAAACCCTTAACCTGCTCGTGAAGTATGGAGCGAATCTCGAGGCAAAAGACAGCAATGGGCGTACTCCTCTTTGGTTGTGTTTTACATCACGTATAAACGTCGCAAAGTCGGGCATCCGATGGTTCCTGAACGCAGGGTCCAATGCGACGATAAGGATGAAAAAGGACATGGCTCAATATACAATATTTTAGCCCGAACTAAAGATGTCGAATTACTAAAGCTACTTATCCATCATGGAGCCGATGTTTCGTAAGTCTACTCTCTATTGTTACCCCTTCGTCATGCCGTCTCGTCTCGAAATTCATTTTCATAATCTGGTTGCTACTCTGAATTTGCTAATTGACTTAAGACAATTACAGTGCCATTTCTACAGATGGTGAATCATGTCTTGAGGCCTTGTTCGCATACAGATTTACAACCAGAGATACCGATAGTTTTGACACCACTATTCAGTTCTTGGTCAAGAATGGCGCCAGATGTGATGTTCAACCTGCGAAAGGCTTGTCGATCATTGAGCGCATGGCAAATTCCAAGAACTACAACATTAAAACTTTCAGATTTATGCTTCAGTACTGCACAGACAAGGAAACGAAAAGGCGTTGTTTGCTTTTGTTGAATAAAGATACCAAGGAAGAAATGAAGAAATTTGACGAAGAAATTTTGTTGTCCGGTGTATCACTGAAGGAAAGGGACGAGAAAGGTCGCACTGCGTTGATTCAAAAGGATTGAAAAGGGACATCTGCTTTGGATGTGGCTGATGCATTTGGGAAGAAGGATATCCTAGAGTTGTACAAAAAGATGGGCGGAAAGTGAAATGAGGTCTTAATTATATTTCGGGGTTGGGGAAGAAAAGGAGCTCATCACCTGTGACGAAAGGCGCAGATAAAGATGAGCCTTTTGTCAAGCTCTTTTAATATGCCAAGGCTTAAAAGTGCAGACTTGCTTGTCAATGAAGTTCGATTGTACAGAATGGATCCTAGTAACTCGATAAATTTGATATACAGAGCCTAATGTGATAAGAACTCAAAACTGTAAGATCAAAGATCTATCGTTCAATTCGTTTGGGGCATCAACAGTCATTTATCCAATTTTAATGTGATAAAAAACTTCTATATCGTCAATAAGAAGGAAGATGTATATTGAAGGTGCTTCATATTCACAGGATCAAAGACACTCTGCTCTGTTAGAGTGACTGCTAATCGATTAACGAACTACCTTCTAGTTCTTCCTTCCAATCTTGTCCTTTGGCACTGGGCATCCTTATCCGAAGACTGAAACACACAATGCTGCCCTATCCAAATCCCCTTTTCATCAATCGGTTAAGTTCGGAGATTGCCTTTGTAACAAGAAGTGAATCCCTTCCGAGACTAAGGAAACTTCACACTCGCACACAAATTTAAATCTTCTTTATTCAAATTTTCTCCAAAACTATATTAGGCTCAAATCAAGTCTTCGATCTTATTTTTACTCGATTAGAATCTCAAGATTCTTTCTCTTGTCAGTTTCTTCTTTCGAAAATTCCAATTCCGAATAAACCACCACTGCTCAAGTAATTGCAATGCTCTATTTCCAGCACGACAGAACTTAACAAAATTACCCATATCTTTCGGTCAAGGAGAAAAACTGGGTGGCTCTATCAGCCGCGACGCGCTCTCGAAGCTACCTATAATGGAGCCGGCGAAGCTCGTAAAAAGACTTTTGCAAACTCCTTGCGTCAGCAAGCTCGTGGTAAGATCACCAGCGTGAGAATATTATAACTTTTGCTGATGCAAAATAGCTTATGAAGACACACGATACACCACGCATGAGATGACTTCCTCCACAAAAGCTTTCTTAGAGCATGGTCAACTCGTAAGTCATCATACATTGAGTCACCAAAAACCACTAACACTAGCTAGGTTCGCGTTCTATCGAACTTGCGATTAATCTGCGCTTTGCAGCAGCTACACCAGGAATGATTACTGGTTGGCTCATGGTGGTAGTCCTCGTGGGGCTCGAACAATACCAACTTGTCGCGGAGTTTACACACAGCACGATGAGCGGATGCTGCGAGGATCACTATCATCATTTCTCTTGATACTCACGTGTAAGTCTTTACTTGACACATTCCAGAGACTAGATATATTTCGATTTTTAGGATACTCAAATCTGTAAGGTTTATAGGTTGTTCTGTCGAAAATCTGTTTCAGAAGTGATGAAAATGACTATGGTTTCTGCGGCACCAGAGAAACATCAATTTGTCACAAGTCGTTGCTGCGGGGCCATCCCATGTGTGTACAAGCACATGGATACAAGTAAGTGCCGACTCAATACCATATATTTTACTTTTTGCCAATATCGTCGAAGCACATCGATGATTCGTAGTATTTGGAGGACTCAATGCGCTCGCAGAACTAGGAAGAGAATGATTGTTCCCTGCAGTGCCGGTCGACTGATCAGTTGACTCAACATGTCGTCCTTCGCTCTGGAGACTCTTATACACTCGCGCTGTGGGGACCACCATTGTACATCACAACTGCTGTTTGCCGCTGCTACTGTAAGGAACATTGCCTTTGTGCTATCATTGTATTGCTACTGTACCATTAGTTTTTTATCAAATATATCTTGGAAATTTCCACCTGGTTCTATCACAACCAGGAATTACAGCTGAGATTTTCTACTTTCCGGGTGTTGGAAGGTAGTAGCTTGAGAATATTGTGAAGCTGCCCGATTGCTGTAATATGCGGAACATGTATTAGTCTTAAAGGTAAACCCATGTGAAGTGGAATCACCAGCGCGGCTAGGTTCATGACTGAGCTTCAAGCCAAGTGATCTAAGGCAAGAGACGATACACAGCAAATGCTTTATATTCTAGCCAGCACTTTAGTAATCTTGATATCGTCAACAGACTAATAAGAAAGGTTTCAGACTAGCCTATGAACTGAAGGTAGATGTTGATTGCTGAACCCAGAGATTTCTGTCCTTTTGTTTGGGGTGGTCATAGTCAGATAGATGTAGAAGTAAAGATTGTTCGAACCATAATCAAATTTTTGGATTACACGAAGAAGATTCATGAACTCTGTGTTCATTAATTAGACATACAAGCTTGCATGTCTAACCATAGCTATGCGCTATAGACAGCTAAGTGAAACTAAAAATCTCTAGCATTTAGACAAACATCAAATAAAAATGCTTGTAGGGGTCCGCGATGCGCAATAAATCCCACTTATCATTTGACTTCACAATAAGCAGAACGCTAAGGGAAGAGAGACGCATAGGATTCTATAATAATGCCCAACACCTTACAGGGACCCGCGGTGTTCAGCAAATCTCGTCTGGATTAGTGCCAATGAGATAATAACACGGAGTAACATCCGCTGAGCATTCCTACATCGATTTTCAACCTGAAGCGGAAATTGGAGGAAATCCAATGCTCACCACTAAAGACCCTCTTACTTCACCATTTTTGACCACCTTTCGCTCTAGAAAGTCAAATTTACAATCTACCCCAATTTTTAGATCTCTGAGGTTCAAAAATATTTCAAGATTTAGAACGTAAGGAGCCGGTAGATCGACAGGGTAATCTTGAATAGTGACTTTGCGTTATATGAAGGCAATTCGTCTCATCAAGGCATGGGATGATTCTTCATCGTACGAATACAGTATCTGTTATCTTTATTGCTAACGTGTCTTCCTCGAAGTTGTACCTAGATATCTCAATCCGAATTATTGAAAGCCTCAAACTAGAACATGAGTTCAAAAGAAGAAGAAGGAGATGGTGACCAAACTTAATGTTCAGGAGCCCATCTTAGGCAAGTGCAATCCACTCAATCATCTAGTTGAAGAGCCCGCTCCTTTCCAAAATCCAATCTCCGGGATTTGAAACAACTTTTGCAACCAAAACTTGGATTTGTGGCGACCATGTCTATGTGGGATTATATGCATCTACCTCCGTATGAGGATGGGGTCCCAGCTTTTAGGCTTGAAGGCGAAGAAGTAGTATTTTTAAGGCAGAAGCAAATTATCTTGGGAAATGAATTCGAAGGACAGTGGAAGATCAACCCGGCCTTTTTAAGTAAGTTACGCTTCATGTATGCATAAAGTCGTGTACGCCGATTATTGAGCCTGTTCAAAATAGGTATGAGCTATTGTGAGAGACAAGAAGAAGTTCCAGAAGGCTCAATACGAGCAAAGAAAGGATCAATCCAATCTTTCATTGCCATCGTACCGGTTGATGCGTCCGCCCTTCCACCCGTCATACTTCCAGAGAGCACGTTATGTATGGCTGCTCTGTTGAATATTGGTTGGACACATGAGGCAGCGGGGATGATTTTTGGTTCTTGGAAAGATAACTCCAAACCTAGGAAAATGATGGCATGTGATGATCGTGATCCCACTCTCATCGAGTGAGTATTTCATACCGTAAAAAGCATCAGGAATACACTGACGCTCTGTATATAGCTATGCAATCTCCATAGTTAAAATGAGAATGGATCAATTAACTATTGCAAAGCAAGCAAAAGTCGATGCAAGAAAGGAAATGACTATTCTCGGACTATCCACCAAATTCCAGGACGATATGCTAGATCAAGATAGCGATCTTCTTGGTGGTCATGTCCATACGGTGGATCTTTGTTTTTGGATAATAGATGCATTGGGCAAGCGATACAGGAACTTGGTATTGAGATTAAGATATCTGAAGAACTATGCGGCAACGGGCATGAAGGCGATGAATTGGTGATGGAATGCAGCTCAAACACGAAGCAGACATAGTTGAAACGCGGAATTGAATGCCGCTGGGCTTTTTGGGTTTTCAGATTAGATTAATGTCTTTGTGTTACTTGAATACTCGCAGTAGATAGATGTTGTTAATGTATTTTAAACATTCATGATTAGAGAAGACAAATGGTTTGCAATATGTTTCGTCCATGTGGAGGTGGGCTGTTCAGCCACAGTTGCACAGCCACAGTTTGAATATCATGTTTTAACAGTTTGAGGGTCCAAAATCATCGTTATTTCTTACGACAACCAATATTTTCGTGAGTATCATATCATACTGATTTCCATATGATGCTAACCATATCTGGCCAGATAGTCAAATTTCAATTATGGTACTAAGAACTTCACTCTATTCATAAGATAAATCAAAGCCACATCTCGTAAACGCCAAAAGGTGTCCTCATGGCCGGTGCTATTTCCACTCTCCTCGTGGGAGTTCTCACTGCCGTAGGCAGATCAGACCCAAGTTCACGGAGAGGACTAGGTCTCAAGACCGCTCTTGCCGTTCCGTTGACTGTGGCTTCTCTTGCCGGGTTCTGGGAATATCAGGTGACCAAGAATGTTCCCGAGCCTTATTTGGTATAGTTCTCTTCATTTGAACCTTGTTTTGACGCACTGGCTCATATTATCTAGGATGAAGTATTCCATATACCACAAGCTCAAGCATACTGTAGATGGGACTATGGGACTTGGGATCCAAAACTTACCACACCACCTGGATTGTATGATCTTCGTTCAGGCAATATGTTATCCTAAGCATCACTGACCAGGAACTAGATATTGGTGGAGTCATTTTCTGAGCATAGTCTCTGGATTCACAACTTGCAATGCACATTTTCTTCGGATAACAAATGTCATTGCCCTCACATCTATTATGATGCTTGCCTGGAAATGTCGGAATCTCATTATTCTAGCCGGGGTTGAAACCCGCACTGATCAAGTTCCTAAGTTGAGATCTGCAGATTCATTACATACAGCTGCAAATATTGCCTTATTTCCTCCTCTATTTTTCTTCTCGGGGTTGTATTATACGGATGTGCTGTCTACTTGTGTGGTTTTATACCTGTATAAGCAATTCCTTGAGCAAGCAGAATCCAAGAAGATTCACAAATCGTGGAGAGATGGTGCATGGTTTTATCTTTGTGGTGTGTTGGCTTTGTGTATGAGACAGACAAATATATTCTGGGCTGCTGTGTTCTTAGGGGGAATGGAGGCTGTGAGGACAATGAAAGGGACGTATCGTCCTGCTACTCCGTCTCTGAGATACCTCCACGTATCGTCAATGGAGGAGTATCTGAAAGAAGTTGGTGAGCTTGTAAAATCAGAGCATCCACATGATTCACCTCTACATGCTGCTGGTCTCGAAGGTAATTCCTATTTCATTCCGGTTTCCCCGTCAATATCCATATTTTTTACCCTGTCAAAAAGAGCTAACAACCTCCAGATCTCATTCTCACACCCCTTTCAATTGTCTGGACCGCCATAACCCGCCTCCCGACTATCCTGCTCCAATTGATTCCCCACATCTCACTCCTCCTCACATTTGGTGCTTTCGTCTTCATCAACGGCGGTGTTGTCCTCGGCGATAAATCAAACCACGTCGCTACCATTCACCTCTCACAACTCTTATATCTCTGGCCCTTCATTGCCTTCTTCTCATTTCCACTACTCATCCCGGCTCTCTTCTCATTCATCCTAAACTCAATCGACAATATTCTCCATCCATCCAAATTCCTCACCTCCTCACTCAACACCCAACTCCGGGCATTCATAACCTTCGCTCTCGTCCTAGCATCTCTCCTCGGCTCCCTCGTAATCATAAAATACAACACCATAATCCATCCATTCATCCTCGCCGACAATCGACACTACATATTCTACGTATTCCGATACAGCATCCTTCGACATCCTCTTATCCGCTACCTCCTCGCTCCCATCTACATTTTCTGTTTCTTTCTAATCTACAAAACACTTTCTGGATCCTCAACCGAATATATATCACCACCCAAGAAAGAAGAACCCAACAAAACCCACAACCCCTCATCTCCTCCCAGCCCAACCTACTCCTCACTACTCCCCACCACCCCCCTCTCAACACTCCTCCTCCTCCTCCTCACCACCGCCCTCTCCCTCATCACCGCTCCCCTTGTCGAGCCCCGCTACTTCATCCTCCCTTTCATATTCCTGCGTTTACATTTCCCCACTCTCACAATTTCCGCCTCCCCCAAGATAAATATCCGTTTATACGCCGAGACGATATGGTATCTATTGATCAATGGGGTTACGGGATATATATTTTTGTATCGGGGATTTGAGTGGGTGCAAGAGCCGGGAAGGGTACAAAGGTTTATGTGGTAGACATTTTTTTTTAAGGGGGTGGGTGGTTTTTAAGTTTTGGGGACGTGGAAGCTGGAGGGGGAAGAAGTTTGAAGAGTTAAGAGATTCGTTGGGAGGGATTCAAGAATAAAATGGGTTATTATGGAATGTAATCAGTCGGTGATTCAGAGCGCGAATGTATGTTGTTGTCGTGGAGCATGTACATATAGTTGTAAGATAGACATAGATAAACCCCGAAGAACATATCACTATCCTGTATCATCTCACTCATCTCACTCATCTCACTGCTTCGCAAGACCATACCCCCCTTTCCTTATTTCCCGCGCTCACCCGCTCTCTCTCGCTTACTAACTCACTTTTCAGCACATTCATATACATAATTCATTCAATATTAAATTTTCACTTCGTTCCTATTTATTTATTTGGTTGGAGTCTTGCAAGTTCCATTCCGATATAACATCACCAATGCCCCAAATCCCCGTATTCCGTTCTGTTCCATATGTTTATAATATGATGTAACATAGTGTAACCAATCCGGTTTCAATAATTCAACCACCCTTCCGTATCCCATCACCAACGCCCGTTCATGAGCAGTAGCCCTATTCTCAATCTTCTTGGGGTACTGGAGTATACGCCGTCTTCGTATGGTGTTGTAACATTCTTCTTTCCAAATCCCCAATGCATTCGCCCATTGCTTCACTGAACGAGTTACGCAGTTACGCACGAGATTCCTCATCGTCCAGACTGTACACTAACAAGAAGTATCTTTTGTTTCTTGCATCAATTTCGAACGTTCAAATCATTTAAGTGACTGAGTCTACTTTGAATGTTGAATTATCTTCGGAAATCGACCCCTTGAGCGTCATACCATATTGGGATATTTATATCTTCCCATTTCCTTTCCTTATTCCACATCACACTCAATCACAAACTCAATCGATCCAAACTCATCTCCCCTCCACTCCTTCTCCTCTTTATCACTCCGAGCTGAAAGTATCTCTCCTCTCCGCCCTGCGTGCGTCCCCCAATATACCATTTTTCCTTGCCCATTACATTTCGAAAGCCTTCCGAGCTACTATCGCTTCCTCTTCTATCTGCTGATGTTTTGAAGCCTGCATATTTGTTTGTGTGATACGGTGCATTTTGATTTGAGGTCTGATTCGAACTTGAGGTTGGAGATGCGGGATTCGATACATTTGAATTCGCATTTACATTTTGGTTTTGATTCAGATAACTCGAGGCAGCGGGGCTAGGACTCGAATCGTAGCTTCCCACGGGACTACTTCCGCCGTTCGTTCCACGATTTCGATCGATTCCTCTTAAGGCACTTGATGTAGCGTTCGATTTCGTGCTGGTACTTATTTGGCGCGGTTGTGAAGGTGTGGATTGCGAATGTGAGTGTGCGTGGGCAGGTTTTTGGTGCGAGGAGGAGCTATTGTTGCTTATGATGGGAGTAGAGGAGAGTTGGGAGGAGCGGAAGGAGGCGAGGAAAGTTGAGAGAAAGGGACGGGATTGTTGGGCTGGAGGTGGCATTCTGGATGAGGTGGGTTGTGTGATGTTGATGTTGATGTTGATGTTGACGGTTTAAGGTCGTTGTGTGCCGTACGATCTATGAGTATTTATAGACCGGTGGGTGACTGTCGTGTTGTTGCTTGACCTTCGAGGAGTCCAAGGCTATTGGTATCAAGAGATATCAGATGGAAGATTGTGGATCATATATTTCAAGCGTGGAGGGAAATCGTGGGACGATATGTATGGAGGCGGCTGCTGTTGATGTAGTGACCCGCTCAAGTACATTAGATCCGTCCAAGCGGATATGTCTCAAGGTGGGTTTTAGTGGATTACCTTCCTGTTCTGAATCGTGTGTATGATCGATGAAGTGGCAGATGTGTCGGTAGGTTCGTTGTAGAAGTAAAATTGCTGTAAAACTCGATGGTAAATGCTAATCCTCGTGGGTGATTTTGAAGTATATTTGATTAAAGCCGTCCTTACTGTTTTTTGGTGTTGTGATTGAACCTCGGGTGTACTCGGCTCTTGCACTTCCTTCCTGGTATTCCTTGTTTGGTTGTGTTTATGGCTTAAGTCACGGAATTGAATAGGAATTAAATGTCAGACCCTCGTTATCTTGTCAAGGAATGGAAGATGGAATACCAAAGAGAAAATGAGGGGATCACGGAATGATTAGTTTCTTGTCTAGCAACGACTGCTTTCCAACGGTAAATATGTTTAACTATACTGCACAGACTTTTGGAATTTCTTGGATATCTAAATCGTAAATTGCTCTTTCCTGATAAAGAAAATGATCGATGTCGGAAATAAGCGGAATAGGGTTCGTTCGATCGGATGCATGTAGATTATGCGGGACGATTAGACGATTACTTATGACATAAAAAGTAATAACGCGGGGACGAATTAGAACCCGTTGATTTGAAAAGACAGGTACGTAGGTAAAAGTTAGAATATTTAATAGGGGGAATGTTATTAGTTTATTATTTTAGTTGACAATACATCTTAACCTTAAATCCATTCGACGATAATAATGATAAACATCGTTGTACGAGCAAAAAGGGCCGTAGAGAGGTTACGAGCACAACCCTGTGTGAAGTGTAATGAAAGAACAATTTGATTGTGGCAAGGGATTTCTTTGAACAATCGTAGACCCGAGCGTGAGGAAGCTGCGAAACAAAGCCAACCATCAAAATCATTCTACTTTCAGATGTATAGAATTCGGCCAACGCAGAACGTCAAAATGCACGTTCAATACCCAGGTAAGCTTCGCGGTAAAATAAGGCATACGGAAGTTATATCGGAGGGGTAAAAGTTTGTTTATCGGACGAAAGGGTCAGTAATAATGGGAAGTATTGTGAACAATAGTCCACGCAAATAAATTGGCTGAAATATCACATGAAAATATAACAAAAAACAATCCGAATAGAAGTTGCAGATGACTTTTGTTGTTCAAGAAAAGCTTACGGAGGAGACCCCGAGTCAATATAAGCAATGATTCATGGCCACCAGGGCCAAAGTACACCAGTTCACTCCCATCAAAGCATATGTCCCTGATACATCTCCAAAGAAAATACATCGCAAACCTTTGGATTCCAGGAGAAGGATGGCGGGGGGACGACTGAGTAGCAACGAGAAGGGTATCGGTATGTATATGGGAAACCTCTCGTTCGAACATTTCAGCTTTGGCTAGGGTGTTTTTGGGAGCAAGTCTCAAGACAATTCTGATACTAAGAAAAAGTTCGCTTGTTCAGATAGGAGAAAAGCAGTAGTAGATAGGCAAGGATAGGTATGTCGCCCACTTGGGAGTTTGATATGAAGCGCAAAATATGATATTAGAATAGCTTCGAATCCTCTCTAAAATTCCCTATCTCTAAAATGGTAGAGATCAGTAGATGAGTAAACACAACATCTAAACGTAACCATATTTTTTGAAATGTTCTAAAAAATTGAAATGAGGACGATTCTGAAACCTCGAGAGATCATCGATGCTGAAAATGATTATGTAATAATGCCTGAGGCTAATAATAATTCTTCCGGCTACCGCCGACTCATATTCTCAATAACGAATATATCGTCGACCTCAAGATTACCATTGAATTACCAACCACACATCCTCCTCTTCAAAATGGGCAGCAACGGCGATGTGAGTGTCTCCTGCCAGTGGCAACTGTTCCGCACATTTTGCTGACAAGATTTGCGCTTTCAGTTCCACGTTTCCACAGGTATCACTCCTCCAAAGGGACCTGTCTCATACTCGACATACAAGTCTCCCTATGGGCCTAAGTACGATGCGCGATCTTTCAAGGAAGAAATCAGAAACTGATGGACCCGCAGATACAAGATTCAACCAAACATCGCCGGATGGACCCCAAAGGCAGCTTCTAAGGTGTATGTAGATTTTTTTTTTTTTTCTGAACGGGCACGATATTTATACACCGGGCCGTGTAAAGTCTGGAACTACGATACTATACTTTCAGATGATATATATATTCCATGCCATACTTTGGCATGACAGAATTGAGTTGGAAACCTGGCTAATATTGGCATGCAGTGGCCTTACTTTAGCAGGATTTGGTGCCACCGCTGGATTCTTCGCTCTTTTCTTTTTCTCCGACATCCCTAGAGTACGAAACGATATCATGGTTGTAAGTTGGCACACTACGGTATATCGCAGTATTTTGGCTCATAATTAAACAGAAAATCCCAATTATTGGTGACCGCTGGAGAAGGGAAATTCCTGCATCCGACAACGTACGTTATTTTTATTTGTTTGTCATTACTATCATTGGCAGTTGGCTCTTGGGCTAGGAGAAAGAGGATCTTGACATGGCAAATCGTTGGGCTAAAAAATTGCTATCTATAACGTCAAGAAGCCGATGTCACAAGTGTACATCGGTTGCTTCCTTGTAGACTCCTTTTCTGAACCGAGTTCTTGAACAGAACAGAAACTCCACGCCAGTTACATCTCATTTACTCGGCTACAAGCTGACATTGTTTTCTTCTAGCCGTTTTAAAGTTTGCGTCGCTGGTCCAGGGTTGGGAGGATTGGAGTGAAGACAAGAAGTGCATGGTAGACAAAATATCGAATTGTACAAAAGATTATCTGAATTAGACTTCACATTCACACTCACCCTCGCCATATTTCCATGCCATTTACATATACCATTTATCGCCCAAATTATATTAGATGTCGGTTTTCAGTTAGCTCTAGAAGTTCATAGCAAGGCTGTTCTCGAAGTTCTCGAACCTTCCAAATTTGGAATTACCAATCCAATCTTTCGCGAGGCTGACATTAACCATCTCCAATAATATCCAATGCTAACACTCATTGTACACAACCTACTTTTCCTTTTTATCCTAATTAATATTATCAAATTTGCTTGTAATACGATCCCTCAATACAAATTCGTTCATTTCAGACTACGTTTCAATAATATCCTTAACAGCACAGCCCTCTTGTGTAACGAGGCTGAAATCAACCCCCATAATCAATTAACGCAAACAAATAATCTACACCGGCATATCGAACAAACACACTTCCAGGAAATAAGCCGGACGGCCTAGTTTTTAAACGTCCTAGGTCTATATCGCTCTAGTCGCAGACTTCCAAACTCACAGCCGGTCCAATTATCGTCTCCGCCGTAGAGTGGCATCATGGCAGGATCCGATCTACCTCACGATCCCAAAAAAGCTCTCGAGTTTAAGAACAAGGGAAATGATCATTTTCAAAATAAAAACTATGAGGCTGCAGAAAAATTTTATAGTAAAGCGTTAGTCTATATTCTTGATTGATTTCCCTAGTCTTGCGCACTCCTTCAACCCTTCTGCTTCCTACCCTTCATCATCCATATACCCAACCCTATCATGTCAGATAACCCCATCTAACACGCCACTCCCCAGCATCTCCCTCGACCCTCTCAATCCGATTCTCCACACGAACCAGTCCAAAGCTCTCCTCAAACTTGCCCGCTATCCCGAAGCAATCGCCTCCTCTGAATCCGCTATCGCAGCTATATTCTCCGCCCCCATAAACAGCGTATACATGAAAGCCTACTATAACATCGCACAAGCATACCACGCACTACGCGACTATGACTCTGCGCTCAAAGCGGCGGAAATGGCGAGGGAACATTGTATAAAGGATATGCCGATTGGAGGGAAAGGACTAGTGGGGAGCGGGAAGAGTTTGCCGCTTATCTTAGAGCTGGGACTAAGGTGTAGGAAGGAGGGGTGGGAGAAGAAGGAGGAGAGGAGGAGGAGGGATAGGGGCTATTTGTTGGGAGAGGTAACGGGTTTAATGAGGAGGGAGATGGAGAGGGAGGGGGGAAGAAAGGAAGGATATGATGGGGAAGGGAATGGGGATGCGATGGATATTGATACTAAAGAAATCACGGGAGAATGGGAGAAAAAGATTGAAGAGGTAGAGAGGGTTTTCAGACTTGTGGAGACACAAGGAAAGGAAGGGAGGAGGAGAGAAATGCCCGATTGGGCAATTGACGGGATCAGTTTTAATGTTATGATCGACCCTGTTGTGGTGTGTTTTTCTCATCTTCCACATCCTATATTGTCGCCCCCTATATTTTATCTTCTTGACTTTTAGTCTCGCCATCTAAAAGATACTAACATGCCTTTTTCACAGACCAAAACAGGCCAATCCTACGAACGCACAAGTATACTTCAACATCTCGAAAGAAGCTGTACCGATCCCCTAACAAGAGAACCGCTACTTCCAAGTGATCTAAGACCAAATCTGGGATTGAAGCATGCAATTGAAGAGTTTTTGGAAGAAAACGGGTGGGCTGTTGAGTGGTAGTTGCACTTGAGAGATGAGAAAGGGGGAGAGGGAGGACACGAAAGTGGAATTTGGAATTAAATGATATGTTAAGCGAGCGTTAGTTAGCATAGCTCTTCTGCCTGTCTGCCTGCTTGCATCATGTGGTGCATTTCTTGGATCTTCTTCTCTCGATTGGCTTATTTGTGTGTTTGTTGGAAATACAAGGCGAGAATTTGAGGTGCGTGGAACTAGCTGGGTCATATTGTGAAGACATGGAACTACAAATCTATTCCCCTCCAAAATTTAATGAATCTGTCGGTTGGTAGATGCAACATGAATTGAGGTTTGCATTCTTCTGTGATGGTTTTTGTGTCTAAGTGTGGTTGTGTAAGGAATTGGAGTAGAGAGATGAATTCTTGATTGGATATAACGATGAATGGATGTTATATAAACAGCTTAAGCATTCCGAAAAGAAAGATCAGCAATACAGAAATCGCAGCAAGTGATGAGAATCCTAGACGAGAGGAAAGAGAAAGGTGAGGTGTTAATGAATTATAGTAACCGGAGTAAATTGGTAGTTAAACAGGGAGGGAGCTAGTGGGAAATCTCGATGATCGGTATTGAAATTCAATTGCTTCTTTGACATTTGAGAAAGTGATAGGTAGGGCAATACTATGATAAGTCAGATAGGTCACAACATTTCATTTACACGAAGTTATTATACTCAGAATGTTCTGGATTCATATTGAATAGTCGAGACAGAAAACTTATGGACATCGATAGAGAGGGAAAGGGAAGCGAGGGGGAATATGAAGAAGTACTGCTAACAACTATCTCTTACCGACTAGCCAAGATCCAAATATCCCTCTCGGGGCACTTTAATAGAAGTCTAAGGATCGAGCTTGCAGCTAGGTAGTTCAAAACATGGGTGAGCTTATCAGTGGAAGCTGCCTTCGTGGTTGTGTTATCGTGGGAGTAGATGAGTTTCTCGGTATGCTGTTGGTATGAAGGTATAGTATGGATAGTAATTACCAGAGCTTGGTTGCACATTGTTTCCTTCATAGTTTTCATTTAAAAAGATGTCAAGTGGCAGGGGGTGCTATTTCTTCACTGGGAGATCAAATTTCAAATGTTGTTAAACGGAGTGTGATAATCAACGTGCAGAGGTGTGAGTTGTGTTACTAGCTAGAACCAGCCTAGGATACTCAATAACTAGAAATGGAAGGAACGATCTCCCACATAGTAAGTTTCCCCTACAGTCGCAAAAAGCCTCAACTTTTTCCCTGCCCTACCAGCTATATTTGACAGCACTTTAAATAGAGAATAGCTAGCGAAGCGAAGAATGAATATAAAGAGATACAGGTAACACAATTCAAAGTAGTATAAAAGTGCCGAGGATAATAAATATCAGCATAGGCTACGCATGTGAGGGTGTTTGGAACATTTTACACTTTCATTCTGGTAATAGAAGGTAAATCATAAGCCGGTTTCTCCATAAGGAAATTTTTGTATGGTATTTTTTTCTTTTCATTTTAAAAGCGCAGAAATAAGATGACCAGAAAGCGATTCGATTGATGGAGGCCAAAATGAAAAGGTCTGTAATCCGTCTTGTTCAAGTTGACGCGATAGGCGTTACCCAGGACACACCCCTACAGATCGCCGTGAAAGAATTGTGAATAATGTAGCTTGTTGCATAATGGGAAACCTTGAATGAAGGAAATGAAAAGCAATAATAGATAAGACGAAACCGGAACGAAAAGTCTTGTGAGGTTAATGATAGGACGAATGGGCGATATATGTATCACAAAACCTGTAACCAATCCTGCAAGTAGAATGGGGTTTCAAACAACTTACAGAACATGCAACTTGTGCTAGCCTTAGTCGACCTCTTCGGGTATATCAGAGAACCAAATGTGTTTCGATAATTCCAGAGCAGTACTTCGTTCCTCAGGTAGGTATCTGAGAGACTTTCGGAGTAAGTCCTCGAGAATTGTTGCTTCAGCAGTAGATATCTTAATGCCGGATGGCTCAAGGTAACTATGAGAATGTTCAGGACCGCAACGTTCGACCTCAGTAGAAGCTGCCATACTCTGAGTCTCATTGTCTTCTGAATCGGACACGTTGGCAGAGGTTTTCGTTTTAGGTTTCTCTGCCAGTGTGGAAAATTTGGTGATACTCTTTTTAGATGATCGGCCTGTCGATAGTCCCTCGGAAGATGGTGTCTTCTCCGAGCTTTTAACATCTGAACTCTTGGATTCCGAACTCTTGAATTCCGAAGTCTTGTCTTCGGAACTTTTTGGGTTTGACGGAGATTCCTTAGCAGAACTATTTTCGGCTTTATTGGAATAAGAAACAGATATTCCTTGGTCAATAGCATTTACTGACTTGAGAATAGCCTCCGCTTCGCTAGTTCTCAACTTCTCCGCCATCTCCACGAGTTGATCTGTTCCATCAAGCATATCATTTCGAGGACGCTCCTTGAAATTTTCAATGCATTCCAACGCTTCGTTTCTAAGCTTCTGTCGATGAGGAGGAGCATCACCATCGTGCGTACCGGTCTGCAAAATTTGATCAAGTATATTTCCTGCTGATATTGCATCAATTTCTGTTTGTTTTTTATACCATTTTAGACCTTCTTTCCACGCAGCCCACCATTTATCAGGAAAGGCGCCTAGAAGTCTCACTGCAGCTATCAACATCTCGTCCCTTTTAGGAATGCCATTATATTTGAACAACCGAGATCCTGTACGAATCTCAAAAATCGTACATCCTAAAGCCCATATATCTGAAGCGACACTTCTGTAACAACCGAATAAGAATTCAGGAGCACAATAGCTTTTGGGCGTGCCAAGGTCAAAAGATGGGGCTGTTTGAAGGAAGGCGATACCAAAATCGATTATTATGATATCATTTGCTATCCACTTGGGATTTACCTCCTTCATGTTGATTGGGACAACGGTATAATCAGGAAAGGAAGAATCAGTTACTGGAAGCTTGGAGCTGGTATATATGATCTTTTCTTTCTGAGGAACGCCTAGTCTTTCATAGATTTGTTCCTCGGTCCACTCATCAATGTTGGCAAGCTGTAACAGAATGTTTGCAGGAGTAACATCTAATTTTATAGTGAGCTGATTGAAAAGTAAGAAGGAAGTTATATGGCATTGCAAACCTCCATGAACGACACCGGTGCTATGAATATAATCTAAGCCATGTATAGCCTGCAAGCAAACATTCCTTGCCACAGACGCTTCCAACCGTCGGCTTCCTTTATATTCACCTGGACAAGAATTGAATTGTTTGATGCTGGGTCCTCCAACTTCAGAGACCAAGCATAAATGGTCTCCATTTGGGCCCTTGTGAGTGAAATGATCTAGCAAAGACATGACGTAAAATCTTCCGTCGTGCTCGGGACTGATACGATAAAAAATTAGTCAACGCAAGCAAGAATCTTGAATGCGGAACCGGATTTTAAGTACGGAATAGAACAGGGCATTAATGTAAAATTTGCGGGTGAAACCTTGGGTTTCGCAATACGAATTGAAACATTTTTCTTTAAATTCAAGAAGACTTTACTCACCTCGACTTCATCCGACGTAACATGTCAACCTCTTTTGAAGTACTTGACACTCGTGCCGCAAGAACCTTTAAAGCAACATATCTTTCTCGCTTACTATCTCGCGCAAGCCATGCCGTCGCGAATCCTCCATGTCCCAATTTGTGTATAACCTTGTAGCGATCATGCTTGAAGGTATCTTCGAGATGTATGGGATGGAAGCCCCCTTTGCCATAATTTGTTTCGACAGGCTGTGCTCGATATTTGGCATCATCCATAGGTTTGGCATGCTTTGGATTGGAACGAGCATTGGCATCGTCCGTGGATTCAACATGCTTCACATGAGTATTGGCATTGTCCATCGTGATATTTTTAATTTCAATCCCTACCTTGATTTTGCTTCAAGTAGGATGAAATGAAGTAAGTGAGATTGTTATTTCGATATAACTGTTCATTGGTGTTAATGTATAAGATTATCTAAGTATGTATTGATTGTTATTGTGTTGAGGTCATAAAGTTCGCCTCGATTAAATCCGCTCCAAAATTTATGCTGACAAAGCATCAATCGGTTGATCATTCTTCCGTAACTAAATTTAACGTCCTCCTCAATATCAGAGCGATAAATGACAACGACAGTCATGCAGGTTGTGTTTCATTAGTTGATGCTCAACTTCATAATCGGAAGTATCGCAGCAAAGTCAAAATGCCAGTGTCATGCTACTTTGTGAAAAGTTTCCTTACACAAACTTTTCAAGATCTAGATCATGACTTCATCGAAATGACAACGACGATGATGTATTGTTCACTTGAATTTGATGCTGTAGCTGCAACAAAATAGGTAAGTATTAACTAAAAACTCTAGATGAATGAACATACCTAGTCTACCTAGGTATTGATCAAACTCATCTTTGAGTTCTGTGGCCTATTGCTAGTGGGGTTTAGAAGATGGTCATTTCTAGAAGGAAAAACCAGCGGCAGTTGATCACCCGGCAAAGCTCTTCCGCAATCCATTGGGCTCCTTTCGATTATTCTTAAAAGATGTCTTGGATATCATACGGGAGAAGTTAAATTTCATGCTTTCAAATTCAGTAGTTCTGCTAGCAATTGATTTATCGGTGTACTTTGGTTGACCTCGGAATTCTGCCTGTTCTCTCTACCCAAATAGGATGGATGATGATTCACTATCTATTGTTTTCCCTGGCGGTGATTTTCGCTTCGTTTTCTTATTATTTCCTTTCATATTACCTTACTGCTACCACACTTCATCTTCTTCGCGGTATGCTTTATTAGCTTGGAATGCTGTACAACAAATAACTTTTACCTCCGATTTACTTCGTTTGCCAGCTTGCCAGAGAATTTCTTTACTGTCAATCTCAAGCACAAACAAACTTCTTTTTGCCGAAGGGCGCATTTTGTAGTTCTGGTGATTCCATTTTCATCGGACAAAGATTTCACAATCAACAGTATGGTCTGGAAAATTAAGGAGCAGCGTAAAGATGACGACGACACGCGGGAAGAGTGAGCTCGTTTCCTTTGATTTTTCCTCATCTCTGCTAACATAATTAAATTCAGAATCTGGTGTGCTAAGCTTTCTTATCCTACGTATCAACCGATTTACACACGTCGCGACGGGGTACTCTGGTGTTACCGACATAGCTTCAAGCCTTTATGCGAATGTCCCGAATGTGTCCAACAATTTCGATCTATGGGATCCCAGATAAAGAAAGTCTTCACATATAGCTTTGCGTTATCCGACGTTGAAGCTCGCCAGAAGTCCGAAGGATTTGTTCGAAGCATAGATGAGAATCTGGCCTATCTCCAAGAACAATGCAATAATAATGGGAACGCAATCATGAAAAAATGGAAAAAGAAAAGTCGCGAAAAACGGGAAGGGCTATTACGAAGCGTCGATCCAGACTTATATCCACATCAGTGGTTTTACGCTCATTTTAATCAATCCTTCCTTGATACTATGGTAAAGAAACTCAGTATTAATGGAGAAATCGACACCGATTTTACGCAAGGCAAACAACTGCGCAAGCACCGCACTTCCTGCCTACTACCATATTTGAACGTGGAGGGGTTGAGCCAGGATCCTATGAGGCTTTTAGGTCTTTTGTATAATCGTACAAAGTATTCCCCTGAGCAATGGGCTCCATTTGACAATTCTCTGCTTGAAAAGCATTGGGCTATTGGCTCTTTGGCGCTGGACTATAATTCCCACAGCATCATATTGTATGGACCCAAATACGGCACAATGACTCAATGAAAGGAAATTGAAGCACATAGATGGACATCAATTGGCTTTCCAAGGGCTATTCTTATTCTCAAAGCGCAAGCACATCTTCTTACATTTCTCCGATCCGTGGTTGAGCAAATTTTGTGCTCGTCGAACGCTTCTCTCGTAAAAAATCAGACAATCATGTTCGACGAGGCTTTTCAGCACGGCTTGAAGAGATCAAGTGGAACATTCGGATACACATTAGAGCTAGCTTCATCTTATTTGAACCAACCTTTCTCGGCACCGCCTTCATTCGATATCGATACGCTATTAGATATTGCCAGGACAAGGCAAGCATTACAAGGGGACCACCTCTGGCTTCTTCAAACCGATCCTCTTTACGCTAGGCGCTATATAAATTTAGAAATGACCAGTAATCTCGGAGAGAATTCAAAACGTTACCACCAATTTTTCCTCGGGGCAAATTCATTCATTCAGTATTCAATCATGTTCTGGTCGTGGGGCTGGATATTTGACGAGATACTAAAGCTGAAAGGACTCCTGACTCCTCATGAGATTCTTGATTCAAGAAAACCTTTGTGGAAAGTTTACGATGAATCACTAGGAGCACTTGAAGCGCTCTTGTTGAATCAGCTTCAACGTCGCCTGCAATATCTCGAAAGCATATTACCTATGCGCCTTCGCGATACATTCAAATTCAGCACTGTCCAACGGCTGGAGTCTATGGCATTTTGCCACACTCGTAGAGATCTAAAGTTATTTCCGGATTTTGCCAAAGATAGGCTAGAGTTTTGCTTGTCGCTGTTAGCATTTCTTGTATATCACACTGACCATCCGGTTCACCCTGAGAAAAGGCCTAAATTCGAGTATGCAATGCTCTTCGCCATGTTGGATGAACACTTGGCTAAATGTGGCCAAACTAAAGATATGAAAGAGCTTGCCAGAATGGACGAGATAATGTATGCTGCGTTCTCTGATATGGCTGCAATGAATCAGATACTCGAGATTGTTCGGTTCCATCGTCCTCGAGGTGTCAGGCGGGAAATTGACGAGGTTACGAAGGTTGAGGATGGTCGTGGATGGCGTTATATCAGAAATCATTTGCAGGATCAGTACCAAGCAACTCGCCTCGATCCAAGAACATTGGAGGCAAGTGGAATTATTCCAATGAGGGAAGATGGGGATCAGAAAATCGAGGCTGAAAAACTGCTGGTAAAATTCACCAAGGAATTCATTGAGACACCGGAACCAAGCGGAACGCGTCTCAGCCAGCAATGGCTCAATACAGACAAGCAAAAACGAGTAGCACTTGGCAGGATGTGGGCTCAGATTCGGGCTCGTCACGAGCAAACTCTTCGCCGCTTAGGATTTGAGCAAGAGGACATAGATTATGATCTGGCAACTCTCTCTGCTGACAGTACCCCGGAACATAGCACGTCAATTGAGAGAAGAAATAACGAGATACTCGCAGAGATAGCTGCCAGAAAAGCCAAAAAGGTTGCATCATTAGAACACGCAGTGGTGCAAAAGCATTGGGGCCCCCAACAGCAAGAAAACTGCCAGATTCCAGTTCGCTCGAAAGTCAAGACCAGAAAGCTCAACATCGCAGATATGAATACAGAGCTACCTTTTCAAAAGTCTGTTGATTCGGACCCGACTGTAAGTCTACCTCTCGAAGTCCCATCCACCAAAGTGTCTGTCAGTAAAAACTCGTACGCCATATTCCAAACCATGTTCCCGACCCGAAATTTTGAGAACCGCACCATAACAGTACCTTGGGACTCCCTCGTTAACGCCATGGCTGAGGCTGGATTTGTGGCGAGTCAAAGTGCAGGAGGATCAGCTGTTCAATTTGAGCCTGATGCCCGCTCGCCTTGGTTTGGACAGGGTAAGATAGTTTTCCACAAACCCCATCCTGAGCGTGTTGTGGACGCAGTCATGTTGGGAGCGATGGGGAAGCGGATTGAGAAGTGGTTTGGATGGAGCGATGAGACTTTTGAAGTAGGTAAGAAATAATACGTTTTATTGTCTGAATGCGATTCGCACAATCTATTGATTTTTGTCGTTTGATTTGGGGTGGGACAGTTAGATTCAACCTAGGTAGAAAAAAGCGGAAGATCAGAAGACATTTCTGATTACAATGGTACACAATCTGCACTCCATCCCTCAGATGCCTGGTGTAAAAGCCATTCTAGATACCAGTACAAATGACATCATATTTAGAGAACACAGAACTAATCGCCCTGAAATCAAACGACTCAATTTTATATGAATGTATCAAGCTACACCACGATCATCCCACAAGATATATAGATAAGGATGGGTGAATCATCCAGCCCAGGGCACAGTCACTACCATCGGTCACCATATCACAATTTCAAAAAACAGCCGCATTCTATTTTAATCTTTTGTTATTGCTAGATAACTGCAGGTAGGAAAATACAAACCTGAGGCCTTGTGCAAGCCATGATTTCCCCAGAAAACAAGATAAATCCTAGAACATTTTTATTACCAAGGCAACCAGTAGTAAGGCGAGATTTGTCCTCAATAGGTTCTTCTTATATGACGCAGGGTAGTCGAGATCCTGACACAAAAGACTGTTAGGAGTGCTGCCTCTAGTATTGCATGTTTGTTCGACTTCGTATAGTGCCTTCATTTGTGCTGTGCTGAATTGTTGAAAGATAGAATAAAACATCGTCCTGCCTGAGCTTTCCTTCATTTGAATTAGATGTACTCGATCATTCAACATCGACAATTGAAATCTCAACATAGATCATCATTCTCCTTCTTAAGCCGTTATCTTGGTCATTTGAGCATTTGTGAAAAACCTGCTGATAAAGATGCGGCTCATACTTCTTTACGTCTGATCTGTAAACCCAGACAGTCTCCAAGGTAGTAGTAAAAACGTCATTTTCTTTTCTGCGTTGTGGGTTTCGCATTTTCTCAGTGACTCCTGGGGTATCATATGAGATAAGGCGATCCGGGTCGTCAGGGAACTGTCGTGCACGCTCGACCTGCGCTCTGTATGATGGCGGAAGGTCGTCTCTATTGAAGCTCTTCTCGCAGCTATAGATTTTGAAGCCCGGCAATGCCTTGTGTGTAAATATTTCCCTGGCAACATCCTCAGGCGAACAAGTTCGGAAGAATGCTACAATCCTCTCGAAATCAGTAGCAGGGAAACTAATGATCCTACGATTTTGAACATCTTGAGGAATGTATTCCGGGAAGAGCTACTCAATGTCAGCTGTTGTTACCGGTGGGATTGTGAAAGTGATGGACAAACGTTGTTGAAAGTCTTGTACATCTCTTGTAGCTCATCACGGGAGGCAGTGTAAACGATCTCTTGTTTCTCACGCGCAACGTTCAAGTCGTCAAGAATGTTATTTTCAAAAGCCACTTTCCGAAATTCAGCCAGCAAAGCTCTTGAAGCATTTGGGAAGTCCTTTTTGAAATTGGCCATATTATCTTCCTACAAGAGACATGAATTTAGCATTGAAATTCTCGAAGCTGGCCAAACATTGATACTCACGATCAAAATACGGTATTTAACATGAGCTTCCTCTCTTGAAACATCGATTTCTCTAAGCTTTTGAAAATTTTCGTATCGGGTTGTTGTAAGTGCGTGTATCTTTGACAGCCACATTTTCACATCTGGGTTCATGTCAACCGTAATTGTTGGATCTTTGTTCATCGTTCTGATTTGATCCGCCTTTACTTTTGCCTCAGGTAGGTTCTCCATTGTGATGCCAGAGAGCTAATAAGACCTGAGTGGATGGCTTGATTGGTTTGAAATAGAAGATGATGAAAAAAAAGTTGCTCTTGTACACAAAATTAAACTTCAGAATAGTTGTGTGTTAAAAGAAAACAAGAAGAGAATTTCTCGGGGCAAAGCCCCCTCCTTAAAGAATGTTCGCAATATGGGCAGGAGTGAATATGAGTGGAGCAGTCTCAATAAACTTAGGATGGTTGTATTAGTGAATATTGAATTTCGTTGAGTTGAGTTTTGATTTGTTTTACACAGCTAAATGAGCAGTGTGGAGGGTAGTATTGAACATACATACTAGACAGGACAAGAAGCAACAGCAACTTGACTTTAGTCACATGGTACATGAAAACAACATAAAAAAGAGTTTTTGTTTGCCATATTGAATTAAGTTGATTGAATTAGAATGATGAAAGAGTAACAAAAACTCAGAATTGAACAGCTTGTGTAAGCCATAAATTATGAAAGGTATAAACGTTTTTTGAAAGAGAAAGGAATAATGCTCGAGTAGATCCAAATATGTTAGGAGAGGGGAGCCTAATTGTAAATGAGAAAGCATACAGAGTAGAGCACAGTTGAATCTTCAAAGAAGAGAAGGGGCCGAAGAAAGAAAAGGAAGAAGTGGATAAGAAGAGACTCCTCTCATTTTATCTCTATAACACTCATCTAAGAGATATCAGCCAAAAGAGTAGGCTCTTGAACGTTCTAAGATACATCACTTTCCTTTCTCTCCAAACTTTGAGCCAGTTCAATCACAAATTCCAGCGTTTAATAAGAAAAAGGGCTGGAAGCTTCAATTAAAACAGTAGCAAGATAGAGTCCGGACTAAATCTTGCTCTCTTTATCTCCTTTAGAGGTCTTGTCGCCCAAGAGACTGAGCAAGAGAATCACATAGTATTAATAGTAATCTTCATCATCGAATATAGAATGAGTGAGTGCGGAATGGTGAGGTTTGGAATTGATATCGAATATCACTGGCCAGGTTGGTGACAATCAGTATTCAGCAGTCAATTGGTTGCTAGAAAGGCGATGCAAATCTATTAGCAGTTGATAATCCGTAGATTTTCGACTCTGTGAAGTCGCTGTACAGAAAGGCCTTCTGCTAAATTCATGAAAGCATGACCGTTGTGTTGATATGCTCGGGGTAAATGAAGTGGAGCGGATAGCTTCGAACGGAACGGAATAACAACCCACCCGAAGCCAGATTAATTATTACGCATAGAACAACATTTTTAAACATCCCCGTTAGCAAGCAATCCGTCCCCCCATTTCCTTCGTACCCGGACAGACATTCGATATGTCGAACCCTCTCTTGCGCACTCTGCGTACATCGCGACCAATTCTCTCCTCTTCTCCATCGCGTATATCTACCAAACGCTTCGTATCAACCACTACCGAAACATCCCCGGTTCTTACCCGATCGAAGAATCTCCTCGTTGGAACCTCAATAGCTCTCGCTCTAGGCTTTGGCTACCTATATATCACCGATACCCGAGCGAGCGTTCACCAATGGCTTGTGGTTCCCGCATTACGTGCTATCTATCCCGATGCCGAAGAGGCCCATCATGTAGGAACCAAAGCTCTCAAAACGCTCTACTCGTTCGGTCTCCATCCCCGCGATCGAAGCTTCAGAAATGGCAATACAGATAAGGCAGATTTGAGCGTGGAAGTATGGGGACAGAAGTTACAAAATCCAATTGGTACATCTGCGGGGCTTGACAAATTGGCAGAGGTTCCAGATGCCTTGTTTGCCATGGGCCCTGCAATTGTCGAGGTTGGCGGATGCACACCACTTGCTCAAGATGGAAACCCAAAACCTAGAGTTTTCCGTATACCGAGTCAAAATGCTTTGATCAATCGATATGGACTTAATTCAAAGGGTGCAGATGATATGGCTATGCGATTGAGGGAACGGGTTCGTTTATATGCATATCAAAATGGATTGGGTGTAGGTGAAGATGCTGAGAAGATGGTCTTGAATGGAGAAGCTGGTGTTCCTCCAGGAAGTTTGTTGGACGGGAAATTATTGGCGGTACAAGTTGCCAAGAATAAAAATACCAATGGTGATGACATTGAGGCCGTCAAAAGAGACTACGTTCACTGTGTCGAGAGATTGGCTCCATATGCCGATATTTTGGTAGTCAATGTTAGTAGCCCAAACACCCCTGGTCTAAGAACCTTACAAAAGGTTGAACCATTATCCCGAATCTTGGAAGGAGTGGTCGGGGCCGCCAAATCCGTAGATCGGAAAACAAAGCCTAGGGTTATGGTCAAGGTATCACCCGATGAAGATCAAGACGAGCAAATTGAGGGTATTGTCGAAGCTGTTTGGAGAAGCGGTGTTGACGGCATAATTGTGGGTAATACTACAAACCGAAGAGACAAGCTCATCCCAGACGATATCAGAATTTCAGCCAGAGAACGTAGGGTTCTTGAAGAACAAGGAGGATTTTCCGGACCACCAATGTTCGAGAGAACACTGTCTTTGGTCAAGAGATATAGAGCTCTACTCGACCGAGGACCACCACAACAAGATACTACCAATGGATCAAACGAGGATGGTCTTGTCTCCACTATCGCCGAAAAGGCAAAATCTCTCACGGGCAATAAGACAAATGACCAGAAAGTAATTTTCGCTACTGGTGGCATCACGAATGGAAAACAAGCACTAGAGGTCTTGAATGCAGGTGCAAATGTCGCCCAGGTTTACACAGCATTGTAAGTGTCTTACCCCATTCTAACTATCACCTCCATGTGAAATAAAACAAGAGCGCAAACATCTCATAATGTATACTAATCTATCCAATAGGGTCTATGGAGGTGTTGGCACAATAACTCGTATAAAAACTGAGATGAGTAACGAGATTTCAAAAAAGTAAATAGAGTTAATAAAATAGTAATATACCCAAAATTGTATATATTGTTCAAGCGATTAAATTTATCGAACTCAAGTTCCAACAATCTGTAAATAAAGTAGTCTTTCAAATGAAAATTTGCGTCACAAATCTCGTTGGGTATAGGCACAAATTCGATACGTACTTATAATTGAGTCATTCAATAGTCTTGATACGGGGTATATGATATTTAGTTTATGAAAGTAAAAACAAACCCGCTCAAACGCCAATGCCCCACATTTTCCCAATGAGACTTATCCAAGTCCGATTTGAACATATCCCAACTAAACTCCTACTCTGTTGAACTCAAGTTCAGACGACTTCCATTGCTTCCAGACAAGACAACGCCTTCATGCCTTCGGCCTCGAATGCTGCTACCATTCGCTCGCATTCATCAAGAAGCTTTCCTTGAGCAACCGTTGCCGTATGGTAAATCCATTGCTCCACCGACATTTGGCTTTCCGCTTTGGTTAGATTTCCTGTTCTGAGATTCGACATTGCTTCCAAGAAATGCTCATGTTCTTCTTCACCGAAAAACATCTCAGCATCAACGGGCTCCCATTGCTTGGTAGTTTTGGGTGCTATAGAACCTTGATTTGGGGGAGTGTTAGGTCTTTCAGGGAACTGGTTTTCCGCATCGGAAGATTGATGTTCTGCGTCTGAAAATTGGTTGTCCGCGACTGAAGATTGGGGTGGCGACAAGGGAGGTGGAGATCCAGGTGGAGATTCTAGTGGAGATCCTTCCATCCAAAGCAAGTCCGAAGCTTCTGCCTGGTTCTGCAAGTCTGTAAAGGTTGGTGCTCGTAGTGGTGCAGCGGATGCTTGAGGAATAACAACTTGTGCCGTACTAGCCCTTGTAGTACGTTTTTTAGGTTGGGGATTTGGAAGGTCAGGTTGAGACATCTCGTCGTCACTCTTCCTCTTTCTCCCACGATTGGAAGATGCTGTTGGGGCTCTAGGAGCCTCAATTGGTTCGACCCTCTTAGCCGTAGCCTTGCGACCTTTGAGTGCAGATGTCTTCACTTTTGTTGTGGCTGTAGATATGATACTGTCCCCCTCTACATCATCTGCTTCATCTGCATCGCTAGCAACGTCAACGGCGGGCTGTGTAGATAATTGAGCTAAGGCGGCCTTTTTGGTCAGGGCCTTTCGACCTTTGAGTGCAGATGTCTTCGCTTTCGTTGTTGCTGTAGACATGATACTGTCTCCCTCTTCGGCAGCTACATTGCTAACAACGTCAATAGCTGGCTGTATAGATAACCGAGCTGGGGCGGCCTTCTTGGCTGGGGCCTTTCGGCCTTTGGGCCCAGATGCTTTGCCTTTTGTTGTGGCTGTAGACATGATGCTATCCCCCTCTGCATCATCTGCATCACTAGCAACACCTGCATCACTAGCTACATCTGCATCACCAGCTACATCAATAGCGGGCTGTGTAGATAACCGAGCCGGGGCTGCCTTTTTAGCCGGCGCCTTTCGGCCTTTAGGTCCAGATGCTTTGCCTTTTGTTGTGGCTGTAGACATGATACTATCCCCCTCTTCAACATCTGCATCGCTAGCGATAGTAACAGCGGATTGTGTAGATAAACGCGATGCTTTCGATGTTCTGCCTCTCTTTGTAGTTGATTTTTTCAAGGCAAGTTCTGAGTTATGCTCGTCGATAAGTATGAAGAAAGGACATTCGGGTGATCGATTAAAATGTTCATCCCTGAGAAAATTTAGCTTCTGTAGTCATTAGAGAGATTCCCAAACTTACAATGGCTTGTCAGATGGCTCCCATCCATCTAATGCCAATGAACAATAAGTACAAGTAGCCATATCATTCGATTCTGCGGTTGGAGTATATTTCCACCCAGCGTTGACCAACTGTTACCTCGTCAGTACAAATGTCGTCATGGGTAACAGACAGCCCATACCTGTTTAGTCTTGCATTTCCAACCCCTCTTTGCTTCGTGAGGCCATTTTCCTGCAAATGTCGCAGTTCTAGCCTCGACCATTCTCAAACTAGCAGGAAATTCCCTGCTCAATTCTTCATCTTGTGCCTCAATCGAGGCAACAATCGCCCATCCACAATTTGGTGAATGCTTTAAATGTTCTTTCAATGGATCATCACCTTCCTCCCAGGCATCAATAGATCTATGGCAGAGAAAACAAGCGCAATTGTCAGGATTGGCTTGAGAAGGATAGTAAAAGAAACCTGCTTTTGCAAGCTTTGCGCAAAGTCAGCGAGCGGCAAGTAAACAAAGATAGAATACTTCATACTTCTTCTGGTAGCAAGGATTTGTGTGGCCATTTGAGACTTTTTGGAGCTCTTGATCCAGTGGTCGAAGTCCGACGACCAGTAAGGGGTTGTGCATTACGGTAAGATGCCACTCTGCTTTCGAAAGTAATGTAGCCCGGGGCAACATCATGAACAGCCATTGTAGCAACACGCGTCGCGTCGACAGATCCTTTTGGATATTGCAATGCAAAAATTCTGTATTACGGAATAATTTTCAATGTAGTGAGCTTGAGCTGAAGTTTATCAGCAGTGGTAATTGACGCGTTGTATTATACGAAGCTTCAAGAATTATTTATTGTCGTGGGAAGAAAAGGTTGGATTCGTTGATATGTTTATTGAATATATTCTGCCATTTCGAATGAAGGCGGTGTAAGTTGTTAGCCGCCTCTAAGGTTACTAAAACCTCCCTTGGAGGTTACGACATAGCTTAGCAGTCAACCTATCACCGAAGACTCCAAAAACTTTATTTTGTCCACAATAAATCTTCACCTATTTAGATTCTAGGTGCCGTACTGGAAAATAGAGTACAGGGTCTTAATTGTCTAAGTGATCATGCCTCATGTACATATCCACTCATTTAACTTGAGATTGTATCAAGGAGAATATCAGCTATTCTACAAGTAGAAAGTTATATATGTGTGCTTGCCCCTTCATTTCAACTTTGTGTCACGGAGTAGATTGGCTAGTTCCATTCTGTTCCTAGGTCTACTTTCTTAAGCCCCTTATCAAGCACATGAACATTCCCAAGGCTCTGCTGCAAGTTAGCTCAAGAACTCGGCTGCGGCCTGCCTATAATACCATGATATATGATGTTGAGAATCTTTCTCCTACAACTAGCTTTCCTATATCTTCTCTGCAAATGATAATGCCATGAAATAAGAAAGAACTCACAAAGTGGATAGTATAGTTGGTACCAGGCTATGAAGACCAGTTGATAAAATACGGCATTTCAGTGATGTTGTATCTATACACACACCACCTTTTCTATATCCAACCAGCATTAAGCCGCCGTTTTTGTGATGCTCAACCCCAAGCCTTTGTTTTCATTCTGAAGGGTACTATACCATGTACTTTTCTCCCGACTACCAAAAACTGTCTTGTCTATGCACATACCTGTCAAAAGATCGCGCCAGATTCTCATCAAAAGTATCTATAACGAAATTCCAAGCGTTAAATGTACACGTTTCTCTACCTCATCCTCTGTTTCTTGACCGAACTCTGAAGCCGTTTCCCTGCCTTAGTTTACTCTTCAAGTTTTCCCTAGAATATCGGAATGTTGAGAAACTATCTGTCGAGGGGATGTCTTTCGTGGAATGAGATTTAAGTAATAAGCTCGAGTCCTTCGCAAGTTTGCCACATGATACACTTCGGCCCAAGATACCTACGCTGCTATGCCATTTTATCTCCCCCTTTAGAACTGGGGGCATTTTTAACTTCCGTTATTCCATGCACTCAATAGTCTTTAATATTCGAACTTTCAGAGACAACTGAGCAGTGTCCCCAAGAAGGGGCGTCAAAGTTGTTTTCCTCCAAGTTTTGGTCCGAAGACTAGAGGGGTATAAAAGCAAGAGATTTTGTATCAACCGGATGATCAACTAGTATCACAATCAAAGTTGAAAAGCATCTGGCCAAAGTGAAGTTCACTGAGAAAATATAGCCCTTAGGAAATATCATTGACTGAAATTCGTCGCAACCCGAATATCTCCGCATCCCAGTATTCACTTCAAGATACCCATGTGATTTGAATAAATAAAAAAAGTCTTCGCTTCCCAAATATCTCTATACTCTCATGTGCTGGTATCCTAAATGATTGAGCAGAATTAAAATCATCGCTTCCCAGACGAACTGTGTGTGAGTGAACCGATTGCCGGCGCAACCCCTGCAAAAGCTGAAAAAAAAATCATACTCAACGATCGCCGTATCTCCAGATTATCACCATTGATTCAGTTCTTATGGAACAATTCTTTGGCCTTCTCCAAACCCTTCTTCAATGCAGACTTACCCTGGTCAGCATCATCAGAAGTTGTCTGATCATTGTCATCATAATCTCCCTCTCCATAACCAGCCTTGGTGGCTCCATAACCACTGGAGGTTTGGTTGTTATCACCACCATAGCCTCCAGATATAGTGTTATCACCACTTCCACTCAAACCTTGAGAACCACTCTTGTCTTCGCCATATCCACCTGAGACGTCATAGTCAGCAGTAACATTATCACCGTATCCAGAAGAGCTAGCCTTGACTCCTCCAAATCCACCAATCTTGTCATTATTATATGAATCACCTCCGGTGCCAGTGGTAGAGCCAAATGCATCACCTGAGGATGTGACATCATTGTTGTAGCTGCTGCTTGCGTCATCCTTTCTGGTGCTGCTGTATGTATCATCCGATGTCGCATTGTCTCTCTCAGTGCTACCATATGTATCCCCGGATGAGACGTTGTCGTCACTCAAGCTACTTCTTGTATTGTCGTTTCCGATGCTGCCATATTTATCATCGGATGATGTATTGTCTCTTGCAGTGTCTCTTCCGGTGCTGCCATACGCATCCCCAGATGAGGTATTGTCTTGACCATATCTACTTGTCGTATCATTGTTTCTGGTGCTACCATAAGCATCGCCAGACGAAACACCATCATCGTTCAAGCCGCCACTCGTGTTCTCGTTCCAAGTACTACTATAGCTATCACCAGATACTGTATTATCCTCACCAAAGCCACTGCTTGTGTCATCCTTGGTGGTACTACCATAAGCATCACCCGACTCATTGTCCTTATCATCACCACCTAGGCCACGGCTCGTGTTATTTCTTCTTGTACTGCCATATCCTGCATCTTGCAAATCAGCCTCACACTAAACCAAGTACCATACCATGACCATATTCTCATCAAAACAGAAAGCGGAAAAAAAGATACATACCACCAGACTGAGTATCATCATCTCTACCTTCATAACCTGCCACAAATCAGTAAGTGAAAGGGAAGCTCAAGGAATAGATAAAAAAATCATACCACTCTCCTGTTTCTCACCGTAGGTATCAGATTTTCCGCCGTAACTGTCAGATTGCTCTTCGTTTCTGTAGCTGGACATGATTGCTTGTGTACGACTATATTTGATAATGGGATTGAAGGTTTGGAGTTGTGTGTATGGAGAAAGGTGAGGGATTGTTGTTGTTGTTATAGGAAGTTATGGGAAGTTGTGGAAAGTTGCGAGAGGTTGTAAGTGAGAGAAAACTGTCCAGAGCAAGGTCGATAATTTATCACAATCTCTAAAAGAAATCCAGAGCGGGGTAATATAATCCAAAATCCATCCCACAACTTTAGAAGGAGCAAATAGGGGCAGTGACGTAAGTAACTTTTATAACTATTCGAGTTCCACATCCGTTATCAAATGTTACATACATACACACAGACGTCGTCTAACCACAGATTTCTCCGAGAAGTTCCAGTATCACAATATTGCCATATTAACCCCTTATTGACAAATCGTGTACTAAGATTAGTATTACTATTCTCAATTCATATCCATCTATTTAGTATTCATCACAACCACAACCACAATCACTAACACAATCATAACTACTATCCCTCCGATCAGAAGACTCACCATCCTACCTGAGAGATATCGCAGCCTATCTCATCCTACCCCATTACCCCTCTTTCCAATCTAGCTTACTGCACCTTCTTCTTTCCTACCTTTTCATCCTACCTCAAGATCCTTCACCCCTCACCCCTCACCTCATATCAAGAATTCCCCTAAATTATCCCGCCTCAATATCATTATATCACACTATCACAATCCCACAATCCCAGCCCACCGACACCTAATCCCACACCCACCTAACACACACATACACATACACACACTCACACTTTTCCCAGCATCTCCAATTCCAAATCTTGTTCTTTACTACTCAGCAGATCAAGAACATAACCCTCACACAGCACCCTCACACAGCACCCTCACACAGTACCCTCACACACTACCCTCACACAAAACACACAGCCACCAAACCACAACCCCCCAATCCCATCACACACCTCACCAATCAACTCACCACAAGGCTTATTATCCATAAACCGCTAACCTATCATATCATATCATTTCTTATTCTGTTCTCTCAAATTCAAAGCTGAAAACAGCTTCCCCTAAACTAAAGCTTGATGATGTTCTCTGTACAACATCCCCACAATCCCATTCTAAAAGAAGAAAATGTAATGCATATCATGAAAAAAGAAGACTGTGATATGGTATGTATGTAGTAGCCATCCATCAATCAATCTATAATCACGACTTAAATGATCAAAATAAATAGACAAAAAGATTCATGTCATAATCTCAAACAAGCTGGTTATTGAGTATATACATACATACATATACTACACTACAAGAAGAAAAAGAAAAAGAATAGCGTGAAACGCTAGGTATCAACTCAAAGAAACGCTTTCACCATGCTCCAACCATTACTCTTCCACTATGCTTTGAACCCTCCTGTGTGCACCCATGTACTTTTCAAATACTCTTAAAGAGCATACAAAAAAAATAAAAGAAGAAAAAAACAACTCCTGGAAAAGAACTCCGTTCGTTCCTGAGCCCTCAACCTTCATTCCTATCCCCTTTTTTATGCTGTGCTTTATCTTGCCTCATACACCCCATTGGCAATCTTCCTACTAGTCTCAATTTCCACCCAATTACCTGCCGTTGGAGCTAATGATTCATCTGCAAATGGATCCGACTCCTCAGCACCCTTAGCTGCTTCCAGTCTTGAAATACTGATGCCACTACCAGAAATTGGGCGTTGAACTTCCCATCTGGCTTCCGCATGACCTGGTTGCTGAACCGCGCCATCTGAACCGGAAAATAAGGCACTCATTTTATGCCATTCATGGCCGAGAGTGACATCGCCAAGACGCCAAACAATAGCAGACTTGTCACGGTAGTGGGTACCAGAAGGTTTGGATTTACACACGGCAGCCCCAGCACCTGTGTATTTACCTACGATAACAAGGTTGTTGAAAGTTATGGCATCCGAGGAGAAAGCTGGATTAAGTGCATACTCGATAATCAGACCAAGCTTATCACCAACTGGTTTCCACGCCGGTTTTAACAATAATGGCGAATAACCAGCCATATCCTTATCATCAATGTGCACTCGGTAAGTAAATGCGGGCGATATTTTGTGCGATACTGACGCAAGGTCCACTGTAAATTCATCCGATTTCTCTGCTGATACTGGATGAATGAATGTTCTATTAGGACCAATAGCCTCTAGAGCGGGGAAGTTGTTGATTCTGATTGTTTCGGTTCCTATATACGTTAGAATTTGCAGCTGCATGTATTGAGGCTGACTTACCTGAAGCTGGTAACGAAGCATCGTTCGGTAACGATACATAGCTTAAAGCAATCTCCCCACTAACCTTAACTGTCTTCACTGCTCCGTTTTCTAGTGTGGCGCTGACAGTCTCTATCAATGACGCATTGAGGCCAGGGTGATGCATATCAGCATGTTTGACCACAACATTATTGGAAAGAGAATGCCCGGAACGAATTGAATTTGCATCAGATATACTTGGCGCAGTATGGCCATGCTCCGAAATAGCTGCAAATGCTGCAGCACGTGCTCCTCCGGGTGAGAAAGCCGGTGAAGGAGGCAAGTTGTTTTCTATGCTACTAACATCAAGATTAGGCGAAGGGACATAGACTGTGTTTCGAACATCTCTTCGACCTCGGACGGTACCGACTTTTCGACCAGGAGTGGTTAATTGAGATGAACGCAAAGTATTGGCAACACTTGACAATGCAGCTTGTGCATCTGCATCTTGCTCAGGAATCGGTTGATCTCGGATGTCAAGTTTGAACTGAGGTTCATTTTGCTCGTGAGCTTCATTAAGAGCTTGCGATATAGGATCGTTCATGGCTGCTGGCACCGAGAAGCCTTCAGAATCTTTTTGGGCTTCTTTGAAATGCGATGGTGGTGGGCCCGGTGGTGGTTCCACTTCCGACAGATCCATCATTCCCGGGCTTGGTACGCCATTGGAAGTAGCTGGTCTAATCGCATCTGATGCGCTTAATGAATCTTGACCCATTCCATGAGAGTTGCCATTAGGTTGCAAAGTATCGCGATTAGATGGTGATTCGGGAAGAGCAGAAAGTCGGTTGTCTTGTGAAGAGGAGTCTCGCAAGTTGTTTGATGAAGTATGAGGTGAAAGGGTTGGTCGTCCTGAACTGCTGTTGGAATTATGATTCAAACTCGCGAATCCCTTGTTCGGTGATGGGGCGCGAGCAAATCCTCCATGAATGCTTTGGCGTCGACGTTGAAGCATCGTGCCAAATCGGCTCTTTAGCTTCGACTCTAGATGTCGTAAGTTAGCATAAATCATATAATAATGTAGAGCAGTGTTCTCTATAGAAATAGCAATGATTCAAGAACTTTAGCTTACCACCAGCACCTTCTTGTTTTGATATATCACTAGCAGCTGCTGAATGTGTAGACCGTGGAGTAGGCGGAGGTAATGGCATTGCGCCACTATCTCCAGCGCTCGAAATTTGTCTAACGGGCCGTTCCATGACGGGCCTTCCCGCGGTAGATGCTTCAGACCAATTCCTGATTTCCTGGGCAGTATCTACCTCCAACAATGCTGTTAAGGTTTGCTCAACGGCCACTCGACTTCTCTCAATTCTATCGGCTTCATGGGTTTCGAATTGCGTGAGGACATCGCGGAGGTGGTTCAATCGCCTTTCATCCACGGCCTGAAGACTCTCATATATGAAGGGAGCTTGTGCTTGCCATTGTTGTTCCGCATTCTGTAATTTGGCAGCTGCATTCTCCACCTTTTGCGTACTTGCTTTCCCCCCCTTCTTACTGAGCTTTTCAGAGGCATGCTGCGCATCTTCGAACTCCTTAGCCATCGCCGCGAGATTCCCTTGTATGGTTGTCATTCCCTGCATTTCTCGATTTTGGGTAGCGAATTGTCGCAATGGTTGTTCAACATCCTTGGAGATTCGTTCAGCCAAATTGTGATGAGAATCCGCGATCGATTCGACCGAATTCACAATTTTTCTCCATGGTGTATCGAATACCCTAAGTTCCGGTTAGTTCATATTAAAACCGAATGTCCCAACATGACATACCCCAAATCTCCTCCAGTTTCTTGTAAAGGTTTGCGCGCAAGCTTTCGGAGACCGGAAGCATATTGTTCTTCTACTTTGCGGCGCTCCTATTAAATGTGTAAATAACATGCCATCGCAGACATCCGATAATATATATACCTGCAGCCAATCCGCGATTTCCGTATTCACTTTATTTATCCTCTTCACACGCTCATTAAGTTTTACTGCAGCTGGCCCTGGTTGTAGTCGATCCTAGAATTAAAGAATTAAGACTCGGTGTGCTGGAATTCTGTGGAAAAAGGAATAACTTACCAGCATAGCCGGATACTCTTGTCGGTCTACTGCATCCATATTTGTGATTTGTTGTAATCCTAACTTCCCAATGAGTTGATCATCTAGTGTGACTAATGATTGTTCATGTTCTTCTTCTTTGTAGGTAAGTGGATGTAGTTGCAGTTGTACTTGTTGTAAAAAGGAATGAATGCAGAATTACTTATTGTAAATATAAAGTGGTATGTCAAGTACTCTTTTTTATAAAAGGTACCAGACAATATAATATCAATATATGATAAATATCATGCGCTCTCGGAATTAGAAGTTCTCCACGATTCCAAGCTCGAAGGAGTGAAAGCGGCTCTTTCTCTTTCTAGAATTGATTGGTCGATGCTTTTCGGTTGCTTCCATCCATACATAATCCTTGTTGGAGAATCATGCAAAAACAAGATGAGCAATGCAAATACTTGCTGCATGCTCTCCCAGGTACAATTGGAGGAGCACGTGATGTGTCACCTATTCTTCTTGTTAGAAATTACGAAACCTTATATCATGAAGGAGGTAAAGGTAAAGCAGATTAAACCAGTCTGAAGTAACAAGTCAAGCAAGTAATGCTTATCGAGCCTGTTAGTTAACCAGATACTTGAGAGAGACAAAAGGGGAATAGTCTGGACATTCTGGATGCTCTACTTAGTATCCATAGTATCGATCACCTAACATCTAATAATATTCACGTATTCACATATCCACTGCATTTGATCTCCTCACTCACAATACTGTACTACATTACATGCCCGACCAGAGACAAGACTTCTTATATTTCCAATAAGACACATCCGAACTTTATCCGGAAACGCGAGAGATCATCTCCTGTCTAATACGAAGTAATCACCTCGGATAAAGCATCTTTGCAGAGGAACACAGTCTACAAGAGAGCACTATCTATATCTGGCTTGTCGTTGTTTACACTCTTTCAAATCAACAATATGAGCTCTACATCAGATTGGAAGCATGATTTGAAAGCTTCTGAACGATATGATAATATCTCAAAGCTGTAAAGTGGCACCACTCCCTTTCAACACGTAAGTTGACATGGCTAATCTTCCTAATTATAGAAAGAAATATCTCTCAGTTGGTGGTCTTGGCGGCAACACGCAGAAAACTGCATTTGAAATAGAAGCAGAGGCTTATAATTCTTCGTCATCGAGAGTAAGTTCATAGTTTCAAATATAAGCATTTTATGTCACGTGAGCAACATATCTTTCCCCTTTTCTTATGATACTGTTCTGCTTCCATTTTCTGTTCTTTGTAGTTCGCCAGGAGAAAAAAAAAATCACTCTTGAGTTAAGTGAACATTCAACTTACTGTGAATATCTTACTCATACAATACATAGGCCGCCTACGATGATTTATGTAATCCTACCCAGCAAAATGGTGAAGCCTCTTTATCGACAACATTGCCAACACCCAAAATCCCCGGTATCACCATAGGATCTTATAAAAACTGTCACCATATATCTAGTGGTGCTGTTTCTCAAGTTTATAGGTGCGATACTGAAGAGGCTTCCTATGCTTTAAAAGTGATAACAGAAACTCATAACATGGAGCCACATTCTCCCACTCGTGAAATTGCTATCCTCAAAAAGCTCTCACATCCCTCAATAATATCACTTATTAAAACAATATATGATCAAGAATCAAGATTAGTTCTGATATTGCCATATATGCCACACACATTAACAGATCTACTATCAAAAAGTAGCAATGGTCTCAGCACACGCACAACTAAAAAGATCTTCAAACAAGTGTTATCCGGGCTCGCATACCTTCATGCAGAACAAATCATTCACCGTGATATATCACCATCCAATATTCTTTTACCTCAGGATATCGATGGTCAAACTCCCGTTGTCATCACCGATTTTGGCACCGCATGGCACCCAACCATCTCCTCATCTGCTGAGCCCTCTGACCAAAAATGTCTTGAGGTTGGTACTACATGCTATCGCTGCCCCGAGACTCTCTTCTCTAACACATCTTACACCACTTCTCTTGATCTCTGGTCTACTGGTGTTCTTCTCGCCGAATGTCTCCGCTCGCCTCCTACTCCACTCCTCGAAAGCCGACGCGGTGATGAAGATGGGAATCAACTAGGTCTGATTTTGAGTATGTTCAGAACCTTAGGGACACCAACTGCGGAGACATGGCCGGAAGCAATGAAGTGGAAAACAAATCCTTTCCAGTGGTGGAATATTTTCCCGAGTAAACCATGGGAAGAATTATTACCAAATGCAGAGGATGATGGAAGGGATTTGGTCGCAAGCCTGGTTGTGTATGAAAGTGGTAACAGAATAACTGCGGATGAGGTGATTTACTCCTAAAGAAAAGTAACAGCAATTCGCTAACCCTTATCATCTAGGCAATGAAACATCCATTTCTCTTGGAATAATTCAATTAAAATATAAGCAGCTTAGTTGCGGATTTACTTTCACAGATAAGATAGCTTCCGAACCGGGTTAAGTCATTTAATGCTTATTGCTTCTCTGACACTTCAACTCATGTCTCACATCTCATGTTTCACATTGACCAGATTCATCATTTTAATGCCCCAGAGATTGACAGACTAGTACCCCACAAGTTTTCTCCATTGCTACCTAGGTAAACTGACCATCTAAAACAAAAGTGACATCGTTCAATCCCAAAACAAAGCAAGAAGCACCACTTCACATGCTCAAATTGATATCACCCGCCCAATTCCCTTATAATCCAAAGGTCCCAACAAAATTGCCAAGTCAACACCCCCCTCAAAGCCAAAATACCCATCCCCTTCTTCCCCTCAACTCCATATTCAAATCCACCATCCACTAACCAATCCACCTTTCCTCTCCAAATCCCCGCCCCAATCACCGAACCCCTTCCCATCACCTCCAATCCCACAACCCCCCCAAACCCCTCACTATATAACCACAATCGGTGTCGTAAAGTAAGTCTGGTCCTGACAATCCGTCTGATGGCAACACGTCATATTCGCCGCGTCCAACGCTGGATAACAATCGACTCCGTATGGATACGGCGCTGTGTTGTTTCTGCAGAGAGTACCGAGGGTGGAGGAGTTGTATTCGCAGCAGTTCCAGTGGCACTCTTTGTTGGTTAGTTTTGTTTGTTTGGATGGGGAAGCGGGGTGGGGGAAGAAGAGTGGGAGGGGAGGGAGGAAAAGGGGAAAGAGAAAGAGAAAGAGAGAGGAAATAAAACAAACGGTAGATTGATCACCACCACCACTACCATTGGGAGGGATACCTTGAGGAACCGAGAAAACAGCGCCTGCGAGGAATGCTGCAGCGATGAGGGTTTGAGTGAGGAAATGCATTTTTTTATTAAAGGTTTTTTAATTTTTTGAAATTCCAAGATGGATATAATTAATGATGTGCTTTCCCCATAAATAATGCGAGGTATCTCTCTCTATATAGATAGAAGAACCCTCTTCGACCGCTTCTTCTTTGGTGAAAAAATCAGAGGTCTATGTACATTCCTCCCAATCAATCATTTTCCTTCATCACCCATGCACAGCCGTTTATTCCCCAAGACAGGAATGTGGAAGGAGAATACCAAAAGGTGTTTCATTTCATTTCATACCTTTCCTTCTTTCCTTTTTTTCCCTTTTCCCAAAGTTGGGAAATCAGAATCAGAATCAGATGAGCTTGAAGAATGTACGGTTGTGGAATACGATGCAAGGGAGAAGAAATGATCGGAATAGACGGGCTAGAATTTTCGATTTTATATTCTGCGGCATCTGGGGACGTTTGGATTCTGGGATCGAGATTTTGTGTCTGGGGTGTTAGGTGTTCGTATATGGATGTGTTAGTAGAGGTACTTTGAATTCATTTTTCTTTAACATGATATTTAAGTAGAAATTCATAAGTGATATATCTCATCACCTCTTCTCAATCTCTCGATTCAAATTCAAATTCAAATATTCCACTCACACATCCCACTTCACCATTTCACTCTCCCCAAGATTTCTCAAATCTCTCAAATCCCAGCTCCGACAAAAATTCTCAATTCATCCCAATTCCAATTATGCGGAAAGTACATATCACCATATCCTACACAATCCAACACATCCACAACGTAGGTAGGTTGAAATCCAACCAAACCCAGTTCCAAAACCTCCAGTACTCCTCCTCATGATCAGGCAGTAACCATTTATTGATGATCCAGCCCGTTCTTCAATCATTAATTCCAGACATTACAAGATCCTCGAGCGTTAGGCAGGGAAAAGGGACATGCTATAGATCTGCTGATACTTTTAAGAGCTCATTTTCATTTTTTTCTATCTTACATACGGTTAGTGCACCGGAAAATACCGTAAGTTTTGATACTTTTATATCGAGCTGATCTGGTGATATTCTAAGGTTTTTACCATTGAATAGTAGTTACTGTGTATTTCTCAGCCTTGTGAAGTCATATGTCTGGAAAAGCAGTTATTTTGATGTCTAGAACTGCATCTTGACTTAGCGGTAAGGTATTGCAGATTGAGTTTCAACACTGCAGTCTTCTAATACATTAACATCATTAGTTTTCAACATCACCCGCGAAGGAAGAAACTCATTCATGAACTCTCCTGTTTCGATGCTTCCGCAATTCTAGAGTCTCACCATAATAGTCATATCACATCCATAACGATCTACCACCTTCAAGTCAAAAATCACCACATATCACACAAAAAAGTTCACAAGCATATACACACACACCATCAACACCTCAATCAAAATGATGACACCATCGCATTAATTCCAGGACCAGCCCAGCTCTTAAGATACAACTCCATAATGCGCACCTCCTCCATGGCTCAACTCCTTGTTTCAATGCTCTGCTATGCCATGATTCGCACCGCTAATTACTCAGTATTTCATTACTGGAAGAATGATATCCACTACCCATTGCCCATCGTTCATTACCATTATCCATTATCTATTTATGATTGACCATGTACCATGTACCATTAACTATTAACTCATGAACGAAATATCTTCATGGAAATCATTCTGCAAGAAAAAAAGAAATCAAAAAAAAATGCACCCAGTAACCGTCTCCTTATCCATAATTCATTCATTTCCCATGATCCAGAGCGCGCAGAGAAAAAGAAAGGAAAGAAAATAAAAAAGTCGAAAAATAAACGTCTGATGATATCAAGTCTCGTGTCTATGTCAGTTACAGTAATGGTCCAGCCATATGATAGGTTTCCTCGTATCCATCTCGTAGTAATGTTGTTCAATTCAAATAGTATCGAAGTCGTGTTCAATAGTATTTTCAACAGATTCGCTAAAGTTGATTCCGTCGGCGATAAAAGTATTGACCTCACTAAGGAGATTATCATCCCACATTTGACCTTGGGGTTGCATGAAGTCGCAACCACTGGTACCGGCGTAGCTATTGAGCTCAAGAAGTTCGGCAACGTCGCCGCTGATCTCGAAGTCCTCAAGATCTTCCTCTATTTGTTCAAGGGAATTGTTATTGGCACTCGAGCTCATCTTATTAGCGCCGTGACTTAGATTGCGGTTTCGGTTACGGCGAGGCTTGAGATTGCGAATCGGAGTTGCTGGGCCATTTTGGTCACCAGTTGAGTAGTGATTAGGTGTGGTTGGACCCGCATTGAAAACCATGTTGTATTTGTCGAACGAGTAGTTGACAGGAGTAACGGGACTCGTATTGAAAGCGGCATTGTTGTCGCCATATGTAGATGATCCCTTTCTCGACGAACTTCCCATCTGACCAGAAGAGCTCGCATAACCACTGTCATAGTCGGTTCCCAATGTACCAGTATTTTCGGCACTATTATCGAAAAGATGATCTAGAATGCTAATATTCCAGATATCTCCATGGGTGTTGCACTTCCAAGCACTACATCGGTCCGCAGGAGCTGCCGTGTCTCTCAACTCATTAAACCATCCCAACTGCTCAACTGCGCCTCCAGGGAAAACCTCCCAATACTTCTTTTTGCGGTTGATGATATCACCGACAAAAAGCCGTACGACCGGATTCTCTCCAAACTTGTCGACCCTGTAGACGCGAGCTCCGGAAAGAAGAAGCATTGGAATGCGATGATCTGGATTGTCTGTCTGTGGCAGAACACGCTTACGACCACTGTACAATGGCTCCTCAATCGACTGTCGAGAGTAATGCAATGCAAATTGGCGAGTCGCATACTTGTAGTCAGCTTTGCATTCTTGTACACAGGTCGGAGACTGGCAGCAAAATACAGCCACATGCTTCAGGTGCGCATGTGGATGCATAGGATCAACAAATGGCACCTTTGTAGATGACTTTTGAAACTCGGCATGGTCGTTTGTATTGCCGAGTCGGAAAGATGAAGGGGCTCCAATGTTGTCAATATGGAATGAATTGCAATCTTTTGGATCAGGGATATACTCAGCGAATTCGCTATTTGACTCATATTGATTTGTTGAATTAATGGAATATGAATCTGGGACAGACTCTGGGAAATTTGAACCCAGATTGAATGAAGGATCAACCTCCAAAGAAAATGGATGATTGAAATCTGGGGCAAGAGAAGGGTTGATGGCGTTATTTTGCATCAACTGTGGGTCAATTAATTCTTCCAGGCCATGCTCATCTTGAGAGTCGCTATTTTCTTCGAGGTTAGAATTGAAAGGAGAGTTTAGAAGAGAGTCCTGGAGAGGGGTGACGGGGTTTGAATGAACGATAGTGGGAAAGATGTCCTCTTTCTCAATGAGTCCCCTACTCTTTGAGGAGTAATTAATTGCTTTAGCTCTGGGTGCCATTGTGTTGGTGGTTCTAATTATTGTTAAAGATTGTGGCGTAATGATTGTGGTTGTAAGGAGAAAGGAGAGGAAGCGAAGTCGCTGAAGGAGGTACAATATGTGGGCGATCGCTTAGATCAAACTTTATCAAGGTATCTAGAGGGTACTGCCTAGCCATCAAGAGTGAATATTCTATATTTCATCACGACTTCAAGGTACAAAAGATTCGGAGGTTGCCGCGCTCTGCACTCAGGCGTCAAGTGTCATTCAAACTGCTTCATCTTTGTTCTTGATATGGCCATCCCCAGTGATTTTGAACTATCTAGAACAGATTTTACTTCCTGTGAACTTGAACAATAAAGTCACAAGTTTAGGGAGAGAAAACAGCTAATTTTTGAGCACCTAGAGCATAAAACACTTAGCATCAAACTCATTCTCTGGAAGCTCACATCATGCAAAATCAGTGAAATAGAAAGCACTTCATCAAAAACGTCCAAGTGCTATTGTCATTGTACTAGCCTTACTAGTACTTTGAAACTGAGAGATAGACAGACCAAGACAGTGATAAAACGTAACAGTCAACTAGTAACAAAGAAAGACTCATCATGAGAAGGTGAATATAAGAAGTGGTAGTCTAAGCTCGGGTAAAAAAGCTTCAAGTGAATATTGAAGGTGGTCCGAGTATAACAATAGGCAGCTCTTGATAGGCTATAGATCATCTCGTCCCTTCCTTATGTTAGTCATACCATCCAGCTTTAAGCCCCTGTTCCTTCAAGATGAATCCCTCATTAGGTACCTCGTGCCTTCTTTATTGGATATGAGTGCTCCTCAAAACTCATTGTTGGCTGAATTTGACTACCAGTCATATCTATGCAGCTTCAGAAACCATTTTAGTTCCTTGTTGCCCTTGCATCTTCAGTATTCATTATTTAAAAGACGGAGAGTTTTGATTTGTGTTAGTCAGAAAATAGGAAAGACTGGAAAACTGGAAGTCAAGCAAGAGAAAAATTCAAGAGTGGAATAGAAACGAAAGAAGAAAGACCTGAGAGACTTTTAAGTAGATCTAAAATTAGGTTTCCAGTACCTAGAGCCTCATAGTAGTATAATTCCTTTAGATTATGTACCCCCAATCACAAGTCGTTTACCCAAATTACCATTATTCCCCAGATTACCCATTTTGAAATGACCTTCCCTCAGATGACTTTCCTCTAAACAGATCAATATGACTACCACCAAGAAGTTCCTGCCTTCGACCAGAAACTACACCTAAAAAGTGACTTATGTCCCCATTCCTCACACGCCCACTCCAACCCCTTCCCAACATTGGGAACAAACATACCCTGAAGCCATTCCGGCAATACCGCAGGTTCCAACGGACGACTTAAAAGGTGTCGATCAATCTCTACAAAAATGAGACGGCCATTATCGTCAATAGACTCGACTAGAAATATGACCCTGTAGCCAATCTCTACTCGAACCAAATACTGTGTTCTGCGCATGAGCGGCCCGAGACGTTCAAGAGCAAATGGTGGTTTATGGACGATTCTTTCATGGGAAGCTGCGAATAGAAAGGGAAACCAAGGGTTGTCCATTTCTGGTAGATCTCCGTCATAGCGCACGAGAGGTAGTTTCTTTCTCATTTCTTCGACATTCTCAATTCCTGGTGGAAAAGTGGTGCGAGCCTGGTAGACCGTCTTAGTTAAGTATGAGTGTGTCGAAATACAATATACTTACTTGCACAAAATGATGTAAAAATACCTTGCGAAGCGCATTTAAGTGTGCTATATGATCAGCATCCTTGACTTCCATCATGTTTGAAAGTCGAATTTCCGATCTGTGGAAATTGTACGTGTCTTCAAGAGATACATATGAGGTTGATGATTATATAAGGATAGACTACGTCGGGTACTCTTTTCCCAGCATCGTCATTAAAAGGCTAATCCACACACTAGAATTAAAACTAACATGCCACAAGGAAGATATTACATAGATCTTCGAGGTTTTAGTGTTGATTTCGAAATCAAGATGTTCACTATTTGACACTTCAGAATCACATAAAGCTTCTATTCTCAATCACCTCGTCACATTTTGATTCGAATTCGACAACCAAATAATTCTTTGAACCTAGATGCTCTTATCAACATGAGAATTATACCTGCTAAGATATCCATATCATCAAGGAAGGGTGCCGCAGGTAATCCATACACTAGTGTCTCAATGTTCCCATACACCAGGTATCAATTATCTCATAACACTGTCGATCCCCCAAGTTCCAACCATTTTGTGAAATTCCAGCCGAGATTTAGTAATTAAATACACTAAAGATCTCAATCTTACCTAAGTATTTTACTAAAGCAATGATCTAATTCATCACATGCTCGAGAACATGAAAGCCAACAAATCAGTCAGGTCACGCATTTTCTGTGCAGATATGATTCTTCTCCAAGAATGGAAGGAGAAAATGGATGTTTTCCCTTCCAAGTGACGTCGGAAAAGTAGATGTTGTGAGAAAGATCCATGAAGTTGACTTTAATTTATGCCCACCAAGATGTCGTTAGCTGAATACCTACGCACAATATTGTGCTACTGAATCCTATCTCACAAAACCTCACCTAGATATCTGTCAAGAAATAAACAAATCTTCTCATCATCATCTCATAGTCAATTTATGAAATACATGTACAGCAAATCACTTAGTAAACGGGTTCGCTACCTTACCACAAGAACTCACAATCGCAGAATCAATGAACCATGAACCGCGCTGTACTGTATTCTGACTAAGGCTGAATACATTCAAAGTCGCTCGCTATTACTCAAATTTATCCCATCCATCTAATTGTTATTCCGAGGAATCAGGTCGAGTGGCTGAAGTACTCTCATCTTGGCGTAATGGGAATTGCCAGTTCAGAAATTCGTTTCCCCATTCTGAATTGGTGTTGTGAGGAGACTCAGAGGCAGCAGCTAAAATAATCTCATCTTGAGCTACTGAAGATCGGGATTCTTGTATTCGATTTCCTTCATCTGCATTGCGGCCTCGACCAGTCCGCGAGCCAGTTGGTGAAATGCTCTCATCTTGAGTTACGGAAGGTTGCGGTTCTCGGATTCTTTCTGGTCCCTCTAAACCGGTGTCCTGAGAAGCTCCATAATCGGTGAATGCAATGTTTTCATTAACAAAAGTTGAAAATTTGTCATTATCCACCAGTTCACTCTGGGCTTTTGTGTTGGTCTCCTCCTTAATTCTTGGTAGGCAATTCTCGCCTTCCAGTGACTTGATATGATCTTGCTTATCCTTACTCTTCTTTGCGGCTCTATCAGCTTCTTCAATGACTAGTCTGGTGTCATCTGTTAAGGAATCAAATTGAAGACCAGGATTCGCCCAGGAACTCGACTCAGGATTCTCCTTCACCTTCGCCCCTGACTTTCGATTATCATTAGACGTCGTAAAAGCCAATCTTTTCAGATCTTTCAACTCTTTCTCGTCTCTCTTTTCTTTCTCCGACATTCGCTTATATAATCGTACATTCCAGCTCTGGTCAAGGCTATTCTTTCCTCCTCTAACACATCGGCATCTCATGCGAACATTAATCGGATCGACATTCTGAACGAGACGGAAGTCTTCTATAGCTGCTGTGCCTTCCAATTTTCTGCATGAATTGTGGCAATTCCTGATCTCATCCATTGGACAAAAAAAATGTCCTGGATAGACTTGAAAAGGTCCACCATAATACCTCCAAAAGAGATTATTGCGTATCCCAGAACATGGCTTTGAGCTCTCTGGATCCCAATTTCTAGGAACCCAGAAATATGAATGCCACTTTTTTTCGTTTTCAGAGGCCTCTTAGTTTATAGTTCGAATTTCGAATAAATAATCCGCAGTGGAATTCTTATCTATATGTTGCCTCAATATTTGAGAAATAGGCATCGTTTTTGCAGTGGACTTCTCTATTATAGTGAAGTGTTTGCTCAAGAATTTCCGCAAGGATCGAAGCTTGTTAGGCAAATTATGTGTGCCACCGTCTCGTAAACGGTAATCCGCTACACGCTCGCCATTAGCACGCATTGTCAAGAATTTAACGCAATTCTTTAGCCTTGGATCACAATTTGGTGTCGCAGGGTCGATCTTCATTTTGGCTTTATGACACACTTCGCATTTCGCCATAGCAGTAGGCTCTTCGATCTTCATACGCTCTCTATTTTTAGGGACACTGAGTTTGCGGCCGTTCCCTTCGTTTTCAATCGAAACCGTGGTTTTGAATGAAACATTGCTTTTCGCATTATTTATGGATCTGGGAGTGCTATCTTTCCTGTCTGTACCATCTATAATCTTTATGGAAGCTATATCGCCATCTTCGGTAAAGTAGTCAACATGGCCTTCAACAGAAGGCGCAGCTGATGAAAGTGGTCTTCTGGGTTCCTCTTGTGATTCCTTTGATCGCTGGAAGAAACTAGTGAAGCGAACCATGGCTCTGACTTTGGGGCGGAACACGATGTACACAAGGTACTCGAGCACGAGCTTTGACTGTTGCAATGCTGGATTCCTGCTGCTTTTAGAAAATAGATATCGTGGAATATAAATGTAAACAGTCTTGCTTCTGCTGGAACATTACAATTAACAAGTTGAGGAGTCATACTAGACAAGTAAGTCTTACCTATTTCAGAAGCATCATTAACGAATGGAGTTGGTGAGTGAGTGGTAAGTATGCTATTCCAAGCTTATAATGAATGAGTTGAATGTTTGCTATGATGAGATGTAAATTGTCAAAGGAAAACCTGTAAATAGAAAATGGGAAAGTATGTATGGAACCTTTGATTGCACTCGCTCGAATTAGAAGGCTCACTTGTTACTACTGAGTTGCAGCCCTTGAGCAGCCACGCCCATTAACAAATGCTTCACGGCCATGATTGGCAACTACAATATTATACCAAGCCCCTTCATACCTTCCAATGAATAATTAATATCGTGTGGCCTCATGCCATTAAATATCATGTATGTGAAATTAATCGTGGGACAAAATGATAGACTGATGTTCTTCCTTCATCTTGGAATGAAATCCATGTTCCCCTTCATCATGTCATTTCTCGAATCTCAAAGTTATTGAAACTCATTCATACATATATCATGCCACTAACATGCAACCACTACTTCCGAATCAGTCGGACAATGCATAATACTTTCAGCCGGACAATGTGTAATACATACTCCTCATAAGAGCAATCGATTACTTGGAATTTGGAGCATCGGCATCCATAGCCAAGACACTCAACGAAACAACCCTTCCCGTAACTCAACACCACGCCGGCTTTATCAAAATTCTTAGCAATCAACCTCTTTTCATATCTCAATACTACCTCATCTCTCCAAGCAGTATGAGCTCACATTTGTTTGACCAGTGAAATCTGAATAAAGGCACCATTTTCGCCAATATAAAATGCAACCTTTGAAGAGGTAAGGTATCTGCAAAAGTGCTGAGATATTCATTATGAATGATAATAGACTTTACAGATGAGTTTAGAGTACTCTCAAACTTCTTGTTGAATTGCGATAAGAATCTTATCCTTCTGAGGTTGTATCAGTAAACTCACAAACATACCGAAGCTTTCCTTTCAAATCTTGGCCACGACTGATTGGCATCATACATCACGTCGATTCTCTTGCAGCCGAAAACTGTTGTCTGACCGCCTGAGAAGTTCAAATTCGGCAGAATTATTTATCTTGTGGCCCTAAAAGCTCTAGCCCTGCATTAACCCCATTGCAGCTAGATCGGCTGATACTAGGAAGAGGCTTGAATATTACTAAGCACATTACAATCAAATCATTGGGCAATTTCTATGTGAACTACCACCCCACCACCACTTCAATTCCGTCATTGATTGTTCGGCCTTTGAAATTTCTCCACAGCTTATAAACTTATCTCTCCCCTCCACATAAGAGCAGATATTCCTTATACTTCATACAAATTATTTTATACCCTTTTCTTCATCGAAACGTCTGCATAATATGGGCAAACGACAATTCAAATCGCAGGCTTCTAGCACTCGTGCTTCAACTGCCACTGGCGCCGGCTTCGGGTTTGGCTTTACCACAAAAGCCACCAGATTATCATACCTTACAGAACCATCAAACCTCTCTTCCATCAGTGATGCAAATGTCATTCTATCATTCAAGAATCTTTCGAAGAAAGATGCCACAACAAAGTCGAAAGCTCTAGAGGATTTGCGAACGTTCGTTCAGAATCAGCCAAACGAGCAAGGAGGCACTGAAGAAGCAATTTTAGAAGCTTGGGTAGGATGCGCCGAGGGGATCTTAGAGTGCTTCTGCTAACATAATATATAGGTAGATGTCTATCCTAGAATTTCCATAGATAATTCACGTCGTGTTCGCGAGCTATCTCACAGCATACAGTATGAGCTTCTAAAGTCAGCCCGGAAAAGAATGGAAAGATATATACCCAAAGTCGTAGGAAGCTGGCTGGCAGGAACATATGATAGAGACCGAGCAGTGGCACGATCAGCGATGAATGGTCTAACATCTTTCCTCGATACGGATGCTAAAATGAATCTGTTTTGGAAGCGTTGCCAGAATGAGATCCTCGACTACGCGGAAGAAGCCTTGAATGAGACTCCTAATACTTTAAGTGACGAAAGATCTGTCCCAACAGAAGAAGCAAACGAAAAGTACTTCCGTGTGAATAGCGCCAGTGTATCTCTTCTCGCCAATCTGCTAGCCAAGCTAGGTGATGATGATATGCTTAAGCATCAAGATAGGTACGAAAAGGTTATTTTTGGCAACAAAAAACTATGGACGCTGGCATCATGCGAAGATGCTCCCGCAAGAAAAAGTACCGATAAATTACTCGTACTTTGCCTAGAGAAGCAGACTCAACTGGTCGAGAACAACCTTGAGACTATCAGTCGTGCATTCATATCTGAGGCATTGAGATCTCCTCAATTGACATCTGCTCTACAACTATTGCAGACTTTGCACCAACTAACCAAAAAATTTCCTCAAGTATGGACTTCTGCATATAAGGCTAAACGATCTACTGCTACAGGCGACCTGATCTCTTTTGTTCAAAAAGGCTCACAAGGCTCTTCCCCTGCTTATTGGCAAACATTGCGAGCTCTTGTGGCAATTCTACCAATAGATGTTCTACCTCAAAACTCCAATTCCATTTTGGAGTTTTTGGGGGTATTTCGCAAGAGTATCAACCAGAGGGAGGAGAGTAGGGCCAACTCTTCAGAAGCATGGCTCGCTTACGGAGAAACATCCAACATCTGTATCGTAAACCTGTCAAGTTCTCAGCAAGCGGAGATTGTACAGAAATCCACATATCCCATGTTTGAGCATTATTTACATCCATCTCCAGAAACTTCCGAATGGCTCATCAGAAACAATACACCATCGTCAACTATATCTGCTTTTATCTCTAGCTTAGGGAAGAATTCCAACTTACAAAATTCTCTCGCCGAAGAATGGCAAAAGCTCGCCCAAAATTTTATTACAAGAATTCAAACATCAATGCCAGAGCAATCTAAAGAGTATTCATCTTCTCAAGATGCTGTCATGGCTGAAGGCCACCGGTGGTTTTCACTTCTGTCTGACGTCTTCAAATTAAAGGATCTTACAGCTGATCAAAACCCACTCCTTCAACCTTCGAGCAATATCATAGATAGTACTCTCCAAGTAATTATCAACAGGAATGGGAAACCCTACTCGGCTGGGGCAGTACTAGAATCAGCGCTAAGATACTCTCCGCAGCTAATGGAAGCCTCCCCCTCAGTCTTGGAAGTCGTCAAATCGTTCATGGAAACCCATCTTCCTAAATTTCTCTTGTCGCCATCATCTTCATACTTAACTTCAGCTTTAGACCAATTTCGTTTAATTCCTGGGCAGCAAGACTCTTACAAGAGTATCTGGCAGACGGCAATTGATGCTCTGTTATCGACCCCCAGGAATTTACAGCGACAGAAAACGATCACAGCCCTGATATCTTCGAATGAAATTTCGGATTTGGTTCGTGATGACCAAGCTCTCCAAGATATCCTCCTTGAGACTTCCCGTGATGTGGTCGAAGGCAATAATGAGGAACGGGCACTATTCGAAGCGGCAGTAATTTTTAATGGGTTCTCCAAATCAACAGAAAAGTTATTGCTTCAAAGCCTAATCTCTGTACTAAATGCTTCTAACCCAAATGTAAATCTTGTCTTTCAGGCACTTGAATTACTATCCAAAAGACGACCTGAAGCTATTCGAGACGGAGACGCACACGTAGATTTAATCACGAAACTTTTGGCATTGTCAGAACTCTCAGATTCTGAGCTTGGTAAACGGGCTATGAATTTACGATCGGTAGTCGACAACGAAAGTGGTGTCACTACTTCTTCTGTAGTTCATATACTCAAAGAAAATCTGGAGAACGCAAGTCCTCAATCACTGACGTGAGTAAATCCTTGAAATCCTTAACCGCAATTAGTAATTGTCCGGGGAAGCAATGACTGATGTTAATTTTTAGTATCGATACACTTGTCCAACAGGCCGAAGCGGTTATCAGCACCTTGGACGATAGTTCGCACCATCCCGAACTCTTTCCAAGTGCAACTAAATGGTCTGAAGCTTTAGCTCCTCTGTTGGATCAAGCACCAAATCCTACTTTGGGAGTGATGAGACCATTTGCGGGAGCTGTATTCTTGGCGCACGCACAAAGTGGTAACAATAGTAGTCGCCCTGGCAGAGATCTAGATGGCTATTCCGTACCTCTCAGAATGGCAATGTATTCGGCACATTTAATTCGAGACCATCCTGATCGCTTATCAAAGGATGCTCTTGTCGAGATTATATATCTCATGTGCTTGACTGTGGAACTTGCCAATGACCAGCTCGATCTACTAGAGAATAACAAGCTTTTCGTGTTATCGTCGGAAGAAGCTATTGCTGGCGTGCGCGATTTTGTGGACCGGATATATCAAGATTCATGGTCATTCATCGTACTACACTCGAAAGCTTGGCAAGATGATTTTGAGTCGGGGTCACCGCTTGAATTTTCAGGTGTTGTTCACATCCTTATTTCAAAGTTGATAAATGCTTCCTGCGGCGATACATCCACGTCGTTCTACTCGGCTCGTGTGTTGAGCCATCTACTACCCAAACTTGTTGAACAACATGGATGGCAAGTGGGAGGTGAAGAATGGATCTCCAGCCTTGAAATTCTCAAATCATCTACATCGAACATTCTTGGGGCTGTTGCCATCTTGACAGGGCTTCACGAGACTCTCAGTACTAGCCAGCTTGTCAGCAACCTTTGCAACCGGATCATTAGTGATGTTGCTAGTGCCGACGCTCAATCTGAAAGAACTCTCGGTCGACTTGTTCTCCTGAATGCAACATTATCCGTGTATAACAATGATGATCTTCCTGTGGCACAAAATCGATTAGTGTTTGCGGTCAAGCAAATTCTTTCATGGGCCCCGGAAATTTCAGACACTAATTATCAGCTCTCTTCTGAGTCTTGTCTTGCTCTACAAAAGTTGCTCCCGGCGATCAAATCTGTCTACGGATCGTACTGGGAGAAGACCCTCGAGTTCTGCATCAAAATTTGGGAATCAATGGAAAATGAAGATCACCAGGACCAAAAGCTCCCCATGGTGGGGATGTCTTTGAAATTGTTCTCAAATCTACAAAGCTTGCAAGATGCTAATGATGACCTTGAGGATGCCCGAGCTCAATATGGAGAGACTGCATCTCATTGTTTGATCAAACTCACCAAGTTACCAAGATCTAAATCAACACAACCAATCGAGTTTGTTGATAATATTTTGTCGCGGCTAGTAATTAATATACCTTCAAGTCATATTAATGACATCTCCGAGTTCTATCCGTTGGTAGCTTCAGAGAATAGGATGGTTCAATCTGCAGCATTTAGTGTTCTTCATCGGGCCATTCCTGCAGAGCAAGAGGAAATCTCGGTCAATGCCCTTCTTGAAAAGAAAGATGCGCAATTGCCAGAAGAATTAATATCTCTTCTCTTAGACGCACCATCTATTCGCAACTTTGATGACGAAGAGCTTGCAGAATTTCCTCCTTCGATTCGTAGCTATTTGCTTTCGTGGCATTTAGTTTATGATGCGTTTAGCACAGCGTCTTGGAAAGTGCGCAAAGACTATTGCAATCACCTCCAGTCAGAAAACTGCCTTGGATCATTCTTAACGTTTTTGTTCGATGTGTTAGGCCATTCAGATGGTACGCCTCTCAACCTTGAAAAAGCACATTTTGATGAATCATATATTCGCACATACGATGCATCACTAGCAGACAGTGAAACAAACGAGCGAAACTTCCAATGGCTTCTCATTCATCTATATCATTTATGTCTTAGACACACTGGTGATCTTGCAAAGGCTTGGTTTTCTGACTGTCAATCCAAACAGACCCGTCAAGCAGTTGAGACATGGACAGAGAAATACTTCACTCCACTTTTGATTTCTGACAAACTTGATGAAATCGATGAATGGGCAGCTTCGAAGGAGGCCAAAGAAGGAGGCGAGAAAGAGCTCGAAATTAAAACATCGAAGAGCGCACGTTCCATCTTTGCCAACTACGAAATCGATGATACTAGCATACAAATCGCCATTCGATTTCCATCCAACTATCCTTTCTACAACGTTAAAGTCGAAGGTATCAATCGTGTTGCCGTACCAGAAAAGAAATGGAGAAGTTGGCTACTCATCGTTCAAGGTGCCATCACATTCTCAAACGGTAGTCTGATCGATGGATTGACTACTTTCCGTCGTAATGTTGAAGGTAGTCTCAAAGGACACACCGAATGTGCTATCTGTTACAGCATCATATCGAGCGACAAGAAAACGCCGGATAAGAAGTGCGGAACTTGTAAGAACACATTCCATGGACAATGTCTGTTTAAATGGTTCGCGAGCAGTAACCAGAGCTCGTGTCCATTGTGTCGTTGTGCTTTTAACTATGGTCGTTAGGTTATTAGATGTGGGAAGAGGAAATTGTAAACTAGAGAGATGGGTGAAAGCATGTTATGGTAGCTTATTAGCATCTAGATGAGAGAAGAGGAATTTGGACTGATTGGGTTTGGAAAAGAGAGATTAATGACGAGGAGATTTACTCTTCAATTTGTAACTAGAATAAATCAATATCTAGATGATTAATTCATATTTCCTTTTGTAAATATCCAATTCAAGTACCTAATGGAATGTTCAACAGTAAGACACAAACTATAATATCAATCCTCCTACCAGCTTGCGCATGTGTTCTCCATATATGCCTCAGGCACACAATCCCACCAACAGCCAACAGCCAACCAACCAACTTTCTCCCGCGCGGGAAAGGCCGTGCACCAGCCAGGCATAAGGGAAGCACCCTGGAACACCCTGACACTCCTCGATCCAGCTCGGGAAACCTCGGGGTTAGCATCCATAGTGGATCCCCTAATCGTATTACCCCGCAACCAAAGTGCATGAATGGTGGTGGACATACCCGCATACTACCTATACCGAGCCATACTCAGCCTTTGAGCTATCCTCTTCTTGATCGTATCGTATTGATTAAGGTAGGTAGGTCAGGTTATCTACTGATGCTTTCCTCTTCTTCCTCTTCTTCTTACTCACATCCTTACTTACTTCCCGGTATCAATATCGACATACCCTCACTGCGAGTTGAACGAAGAAGAGTTGTCCATACTTGAGAGAGTTTTTCCGTTGGTTATTTGCAATCATATCATACGCGCTTACTTTATTTGTTGATTTGATTTGATTCGATTCGGTATCTAATCAGTTCATATTGGTCAATCAATCACAAGCAAAAGAAAGGAAATCAAAGTTTCCTTCCTTCCTTCCGTCCATTCATCCATCCAACAAGCACCGGAATAAAGCGACCAATCTGGTAAGTCTTCAGCTCTGGTTTAAATACCACTCATTATCCTTTGTGTTTTTCCTTTTGACACTTCATTTCCATGTACAAAAGGGCCTTTGATTTTCAAAAGCTGTTTCCTTGTTCGAAGTTGTTCCAATCTTCCGAAAGCTCTTATTGTTATGTCAAAAGTACCATTCCGACAAGTTCGCCATTCTAACTTAAATAGCATCATCTCTTGATTATAACATTTCATTTGAATTCACCTACTTCAACGCAATTCCTGCCAAATAGCCAACTTTAAAGGCTGAGTTGAATGAAACTTTATTCGTGAGTATAATTGTCCCTGAACGTATGTCATTTGGCTAAACCTTATTTAGGTCCCCGAGCATGATACGATCGGAATAATTCTTCGAGATGCTGTCCCAGCTCACCACCTCGGTCTCGCAGACCACATCTCCTCTGATTCGATATGGATCTATTTGCACCTCTACCAATTTACTCCGAATATCGAATCGTAGTTGGCACAATGCACGAGGGTTATTGTCGAACCGAGGTCCGCACAATCAAACACGAGCATTTCGAATGGGTTATTGGTCTTCATACCTTGATCATGGATTTGAAAAAGAGCTCAATCGCCGTCAGCGACTCTTAAAACAGAAATATGTTGAGGCCAAAAGCGTTAAGCGTGATGAGCGTGTTCCGGATTACAAACGTGCCATGCATAACTTCATGCGCAGCACAACAATTTATTTCTCTCCTGCCCGCTCCAAGTACACGTTCAAAGCCGATGTTGAAGGCACGGATGGTGGTGTGGAATCAATCCGATTATCGCAAGCTGACGAAGCATACTGGAGAAATCTCAAGTCAAAAAACCAATCGGACAATGAATTCGAGCTAGAAAATGAGAACTACCAGATAGACCCAATCACAAATCGAAAGGTGTTCAACAATGAAAAGGCTGTAAAGATTCCAGTAACGAAGTTTAAGGGATATCGTCAGCGATTTCAGAATTTAGTCCCGCCAGATGATGCCACTCAAGCTGATATTGATGCCTATAACAAACCATTCATGTACAATGAACCTGATGGAAAATTTCCCGAGAAACCTGACTCTGTACGAGAATCTCTTAAGGAATACGAAAGTAAAGGATACAAGGCATATTTTCATAACGAACCGGACGGACAGCCGCCACAAAAGGCAGATCCAGTACAAGAAGGACTCAAAGATTACGACAGTTGTACATCTTATAACGCTTTTCGATATAGAGAGCCTGATGGAAAGCTGCCAGAGCAACCAGATTGTGTTCAGGAATCATTGAAAGATTATGATTCACACACAACTTATGGGTTCTTCCGTCACAATGAGCCCGACGGAAAGTTGCCCGAAAAGCCAGATTCGGTTCGAGAAAGTTTAAAAGATTATGACGCGGATATTTCTTATGGATCATTTCGATATAATGAGCCTGACGGAAAATTTCCTGAGAAGCCAGATGCAGTACAAGAGTCATTAAAGGAATATGATACAAGCAATTCATATGGATCCTTTCGATATAATGAGCCGGATGGAAAATTCCCCGAAAAGCCAGATTCAGTTCGAGAAAGTTTAAAAGATTATGATGCCGATACTTCTTATGGATCGTTTCGTTATAATGAGCCCGATGGGAAGTTTCCTGAGAGCCCTGATAAGACACGCGAAGCATTGAAGGAGTATGATCAGAAACAAGCAAAAATCACCCAACATCCTGGCTCCGAGTCCAAAATTTCTGGCACGAGCCCATCGGAAATAGATGTCGAAACAAAAACTTCGCTGTCCTCAAAATTTTCGCAGAAATACCCTGAGCCAGATACGAGAGAAGATCTTGACCTGCTTCGAGCAAGCGACATTCGCGCTGCTTCGGGTATCATCAAGAGTGCCAAGAAAGAAACTCTTGAAGAGAAGTCCACTAAGAGAGAGCAACTGGAAAAAGCTTTTGAGGAAGCCCATCAAAATGTGATTAAGTATGCTCAAGATATTGCATCGGAGCAGAAATTGAAAGGACAGACACAAACCAAAATACAGGAAACCCCCAGCCCCTCCGTCTCGGCAGGCTCTGAGACCCTTGAACAAAAGGATCACAAGCATGCAGGGCAAGTCGAGAAACAAAAAATCACAGGAAACTTTGTTCGGGATTTTCCAGAAGAATTTGAGAAATCTTGGACACAACAAAAAGACGGCGCAGGAGAATTGATGCCAGCAGTGTCTAAAGATGCTTGGGGGTATGACAAGTCACCCAAGGGACTAGAGCTTTCTTATTCAATGGAGGTCAAGCAATCTGTTCAAAAGGCTGAGAAGGAATATATTGAAGGTCTTGGCTCGAAAGAAGCATTTTCTCGAAACCCAAACACACCAAGACTTCAAACATCCTTGGATCGATCTGCGACAAAGTCAAAATCTCTTCAGCCCAATTTGGCCAAAGCAATAGCAGAAACTGATCCGTACTCGAAGGTACCTCAAGGCTTAGAGACGTTATATAAAGAGGAATGCGCAAACCAAGGCGAAGGAGATTTATCGGTACATGTTTCATCTTATGGAAAGCCCAGAAAACAATCTGGTAAGGACAAAGATCTAGTTCGCGAAATCCGAGGAATCTACGAAGATACTTATGGAAAGATTGGCTCCAAACATCGTCAAGTACCTACAAATGATGCACCAGCTGCAAGTTCACCCGGAGAAAAGCCCGCGCCGGGCCCTGAACCAACCACTTATAAGGTTTTGGCTTATGATTCGACAATGCAGTCTATTAATATCGCTGAAACAACATCTATTGTGACTGATACAGCATCAGCTTTGACGCCTGCAGAGGTTCTTCTTCGATTGTCTAATCCCGCAAAGTTTTTTCCACATTTCCAACCATTGCAGGCTGAGGGTTATGAAATTATATCCGGAAGTGGTGATGTTCTTGTATTCCGCAAAGTACGATCAGCAAGACGCTCGTCCTCGCAGGCTGATCTGAAGAATAATACAACAAATCCGATAGATGGTATGCAGGTGGCAACAGCGCGATTCGCCAGTCCTACAGGTTTCGTGAATCATGATTTACCAGAATCAGCAGAACCACCATTCAAATCAAACATTGACGTTCGACGCGAAGAACCGGTATTCAGTGGCAAATCTTCCTGGAAGGATCACTCGGAAACTAAGAGCAAGAAGCCTGGCAAGGCAAAGAGAGTATTATTAGGCGGTGCCATTGTCGGCAGTGGATGCTATGCGATTGGCGTGGTAACAGAGTTCTTCAGAACCGGAGGCGTGGATGGAAAGGGACCGCAGGGATTCTGAATCCCGAGATGATATTGAGTTTTATTGGGGAGTTAATCTGGTGGCATGTTAGCTTCATATTCTGTTTTTATATGATGAAGGGGAGGGATAGGAGTTTTTGGCAACGGAGTTTTCGATGATATTTGAGTTGATAAGCATTGGTGTTATTGGGAGGATGGATATGCATTGCAAGTTGCTAGCCAAGTTACTTCTTTTCCATTTATATGAGCCATTATTCCCTCCTTCCTAGCTGTATCTTTAGATCATATGCCACTCGATCTGACATTGATATCATTGTTTTATGTGACCATTGAATTTTGTATAGCAATATGTGTGTTCATTTTTTGAGTGTCTGATAGACAATGATAATCTCGGGAATCTGTTGTTTGAAACGGTATTACGATGTAAAGAAAAATTGTGTGCATGGAGGGGAGGAAAGTCCCTCCAATAAACAATTTTTAACTTTTACCGTGCAGCAAGACCCCACTACCCCGGAGTGGGGGTACCCAACAATCCGATGTAAGGATACTTGGAATCACGTGTGTCATTTCTGCCCAGTTAAAGCATGATTGACCGCCTAGAATTCCTTAGTCATGATCAGTAACTCCAACATTCCATTTACTCCGAGCTGATTTTAGTCTTTCGTCATTCACTATCTGGTTTATGTACAGAATTATCAACCTAAGGTCTGAATCAGTTCTATCATTATTTTGACAGACCATTGGATATTTGGTGAATTCCCTCTGTGTGAATAGGGTGGTCAGAAAGAGAAGGATTGAATTTGGGTAGTAGTGAAAGGTTGCCAAAATGACGGACAAAACGGCAAAGTACAAGACGGAGATCCAGCAGGTCAGTTGCTCCTTTGTTTGAACAGTCATGTTTAATTCCTTTATTGGCAATGCCTTGTGAATTGACGATGGGCTTGGGTTGGGGGGTTTATGAGGCTATATCAAGTGATTGCTGGCGGTGAGGTGTTCACTCCTTAGCCATAGTGAGTATGTTTTTGCGAGGCTTTCGCCTGTAGAATTTTTTGATGGTTGAAATATCTCGGTTTTTGTAAATAGCTTTGAGGAAAGCAAATCAATAATATGGCTTCGAAAATGGCTAACGCGAAGGTTCTTCGTTGGTTTGCACAGATGATGTATGTTTCTGGAGAAACGGCAGAAGCATCATCTGAGACTACTGGTATGATAGAGGAGATCGTTCGACAACAAGTCATTGAAATGGTTAGTAGATCTCCTTAGGCTTTACTTTCTCCTCTTTCGGAATTATCTCCATTTCTTCAATCAAATCACATGACCCTAACTGTTCCAGCTTCGTCAATGTACTGAACAAGCATCCCGTCGCGGGAGTCGTTCGATATCAACCGACGATCTAATCTTCCTAATTCGACACGATCAAGCTAAGGTATCTCGTCTTCGAACCTTTCTTTCCTGGAAAGACGTCCGTAAAAACGTCAAAGACTCAGACGAAAAAGGCGGCGACGCAGACATCGGAGCCGGTGACGAGCCCGTCGGAGCCAATGCGCCCATACCTGATACCACGAAGAAGAACAAGAAAGCCAAGGTCGGTCTCCCATGGGAAGTCCCCTCGTTATACAGCCAAGAGGTACCAGAACGCGAAGACGAAGAAGATGAAGACGAGGAGGAAATGAATTATGCAACTTTACAACGTCTCAAGAAAGCCGATGAACGCACCAAGGCCATGACGAAGGAAGAATATGTTACCTGGTCTGAATACCGTCAAGCTTCATTTACCTTCCGTAAAGGAAAGCGATTCAAGGAATGGGCTGGCTTTGGCGTCGTCACGGATTCAAAACCTAACGATGATATTGTCGATATTCTCGGTTTCCTAACCTTTGAAATCGTGCAGACATTAACGGAAGAAGCTCTGAAGATCAAGGAACAAGAAGATCTAGGCAAAGAGAAAAGCGGCGGTGAACAAACAGGTAAGAAGAGAAAGGTACAAGGATTGTTTGATCCACCAAGTGAGGGAAGAACTCCGGTCGAGACGAGACATATTCAAGAGGCGTTTAGAAGATTACAGCAGAGACCAACGAAACAGAGAGCGATGTGTAACTTTACTAGAGGTTTGAATAGGACGCCTTTGAAATTGGTAAGTTAGATTGGCGAGTTCGGGGGTGTGAGGTTCTTTTACTAATGCTTGATAGTTCTAAATGTATTACGAGGGCTCTTACTTTGAGGCGCCGGGCGTATGGAGACTTGGGAGAATCATGGATATTTGACATGGAGGCGTTGCATATACATCGGATTGGCGTAGCAAAGATCTAACAAAGGTAGTTAGTTCTGGGTACTGAGTGTTGGGGATGCATTGTTTTGTACACTGCATAGGATATCATAAGCGTGTCAGAAGGTATCATTGACATAATTTTGAGACAATATAACTTGAAAAGCTTCCTCGCATTGCAATTGATTAATTAATTGATAGAATTATTCATAATACATCACATCCCTATCCATAGGAACGAAAATCTCATCTCCCAATCCTATCTACTGAACCATTCCCTGGCTAGTCCTCCATGTCTGAATCTCACTCTCACTAATCTCCCTCAACTTATTTACGCTCGCCGCCTTGCCCGTAATAACTCCCTGTGCAATCTCAGCTCCGCGCGCCAAAATACTCTTGCGCACAACGGCATATGTAGCCGTCTTGGCCTCAACCTTGATAACACCGATACGTGGATCGTTAGGACCACCATCGTGGGTTCCGTCGCCAAGATCGCCGAGCCAGGCTTTAAGGGCAGGGGAGTAGTATTTCTTGACGGTTTCGCGGTCGGTTTCGACGGTGGAGAGACCTGGGTGGGGTGGGAGGAGTGTTAGTTGGGGGGGTGGGATTTTGGAGGGTCAAAGGAGAGGAGTGGGATGGGGGTTGGGGGTTGGGGCAGGGAGGGAAAAGAACGTACCAGAAACAGAAGCCCATTCGCCGGAGGAATTCAAAAATGAGATGTTGATGTGGGAATCGGTAGCCAAATCATCGGTCTTTCCAGATTCGGTATTGGTGTGGAAGAGAAGAGTGGTTCCTCCATTTTCCTGAGTTTGAATGGTTAGTTATCATTTCTTGAGATAGTCATGGCGATTTGGGAGAAGAAGAGAAGAGAAGAGAAGGGTATATGTCCATCAGTTCAGACTAGCAAATGATTATGATCTGATCCGAACTCACGATATCTCAGAAGTTGCAACACCCCCTCGAATAAATTTACAGACATCCCCGCCCATCCCTCAAACAAAAGGATGAAACACGGCAAAAATAAGAAAAATATATACCTTTGCAGCAACCGCCATACATCTGCTCACCAACGCGCCCGTCTTTCCATCTCTCGTAGTCATCATACCGAATTTACACGCATCGATAAAATCATTTAAATCCTCAACCTTCTCTTTCAAAGTAGGAGTATCAATGTTCTTGGCCTTATATGGATCGGCCTCTTTGGAACCGGTATCTGCGTTGCTGAAAGACATTCTTGCGTGGATTGTGGTGAAGTTGTGTTTGGGAATTGGGTATGAGTATTGGTATTGGGGTTTTGATTGTCTGGTAAGAGACGAGAGAATTAGTTTGTTGTTTTGAGGACGGGAAACTCTGGTGAGGAGACGGAGACGGAGTGAGGATTGCATTGTTTTGGGTTTGATGTATGTTGAGAAAGAGTTGAGGAGGAAGGGATTACTTACAAAGCTTGCTTTCTTGACTAAAGGTTTAATTGTAGTAAAAAAGGGCAGAGAGCATCTAGATGATAGTAAAAGAGTTTGAATAGTCGATTCGTAGTAAAACAGTTTAAATAAACAAAGTCGTCATGTCATGGATAGCATATGTTGTTATAAACAAGGTAACTGGTGTTATGGGAGCTACCCCGCTTTAAGCATTGATCGGTTGAGGGGATCAACATCATGACATGACATGGGATCGGAAATCTCAATACGTCATCACAATCGCATTGCTTGACTAATCGATTTCTTGAGATTGCCATGCCTGCTCTACCGTGCAAGATCGAGGTTCATCGGATAGACGTACACGTGGATTTGTGGGTATGAGTTGCAAGGGGTTTAGATTGAAGGATGGACGGGTGAAGAATCCAAGTTTTGTGTGTACAGCGCAATAGGAACGGGAAGAGATTAGGGAGCGGTCCGGAAAATCTGGCTTAATCCGCGTTCCCGGAAGCGGATATATATGGGAGGTTGTGTGGTTAGTGTGTTGATTTAATTGACCCCTTTTTACTGGAAAAAGTATCTATTTCTATCTCAAACAGTTTCGACATCGATACATTGAGTCTGGACTCTGACTTGACCTTGTGTTCATCTGGCATGCGTTGAGGATCTACATGTGATGTCATTGTGGCTGTAGCTCAAGTGGGTGTGGCGCGGAATTGTCACGCACATCGTAGCTTCTCAGACCTCACTGGGATAAAGCAATTGAAACATTACATTACATAAAGTTGCCCAGAAATCCACATTGGGGGACATCAACATCCAGTATAGTAATTTAAGGGAAGTTTTGATTTGGTAATCTTATCCAATCTCTCATCTAGAAAAGAAACGGTCGACTACCTAGCTACTTTGAAGAGAACAAAAAGCTGGCATCAATACGTTTCGGGACTTCATTTATAATCGATTAAAGAAATAACTTAATAACAATCCTCCTTCGCTCACAGATTTATATCATTCTTCACGATATGACGAATTACCCCTTTGTATCGCTTCCTTGCTCTACGTCAATTCTCCACTTACGCACAATCTTCCAATCAAACTGGGAGGTATCGACTCCTTGGAGCCAAAATATGTAGCCGCCAGGCCCGCAATGCTACCTACTATTTACAAAATACAAATGCTGAGATACTTTTCACGATATCCGTCCGGAATCAATAAGTAGCCCAAGAGTTGAGAGCGAACCCAATCCTTAAGAATATATGGGTGTTCTCCGCTTAAAATCAGATAAAGTTATTACAACATTCTTTGCCAGTTTGGTGTGTAGTCTATCACTAATCAAGTCTACAAATTAAGATACCATATGCAACTCAAGAAGCAAGACTGGATGGCCGATAGAGCTAGTAGCTGTATTTCGATAATCTCCTTAGTCTATTTCCATCGTTCGATAGTGTCGAAATAGATCGACTGGACCACTGCGGCACTTCGAAGTCCCGAGCAGCCATCGTTTTAGGTGGTGATGTTGATAAGTGCTTGACTCTTTGGAGATGCAAGTCCTGTGTTTGGGTTGCAGTAACTGAGTAAAAGATAAAATTGATCCTTTTCAAGAGCCATGAATCCAAGCGGGCCGACGTGTTTCGGAAGCTATTTTTTCTGGGTTATATATTCAACGTCAAGAACTCGATAATATAACACCCTCATCATGTACAACGCGACTTAGAGTAATGGTGTCTTGATATAAATTACTATCTGAGTAATTGGCCTGTTTGTATCTAGCCATATCTAATCAAAAAGAACTCGATTTACAATATTACTACTGAAAGTCCGCATTAAAACTGGAGCATTACCAGATAGCCACGGATCCAATTCATGAGAAGAGACTGTAGATACACTAAGGTATGTTGACTTTATCAACCTTAGTAGTGGTGTTTAACAAACATCAGATTTGGTTAGGGCCTTAACTATGAAAAGGAGTCGAGGAAATTGAGAGATCCCCCTAGATTTCATGCCTGTTCACCATTCCGTCGATACAGCATGAGGGACGTTGCTATTGCGAATATGGGGAGACAAAGCGCTACGATGTTGTGATCAAAGACTCGAAAGCTTTAAGAACTGAACTCTGGTTGCTTTCAAGAGGAAAAAGGTCTAGATATTCTTGATTGGTGCTTCAGCGGTATGCCATGTTGAATTTCCTTTTCAAAGGAGGATTCAGGGCCACAGAATCTGGTATAACACCGGAAGAAGATGCAGTGGATTTCGTCGGCATCTTTCCGTCCCAATCTCAGTACCATAAGTTCATTCATTTCTACGCCATTCAATCTCACAGACTGCATCTCACTCAAGAATGTATCGTCATGTACGAAATATAACTCCCCTCAATACCATTCCTTCTCGTACGTAGTTGCAGTTTTGGAATTAAAGGGTGCCCGTAGACTTCGGCGCCCAACTACTCGAGTAATGATATGTTGCGTCGGAAATTCTGATGCCATCGAGAAGGAATGCAGCAATATATCGAATCAAAGTCGAAGTATGACCATGCAATCGAATTGAAAGGTACTAATGCGACAATTCATACGCGACCAAAGGGTTAATGAGAAGTCGCGTATTGATCGGTCATTTCCCGCTATACACATGCGACAGTAAGATATTTCGAAAACTATGAATAAATGATATGAAAGGAAATAGGGGTGTAGCAGAGAAGCAACGACGAAAATTCAGCGCTGTTGAATCATATGAACTTCCTGGAATTACGATGACATATTCATTTGTGTCGTCGAATATCAATCATCTTGCGTTTGTCTCAATAATCTACGCTCCAGGTCTGCGTTGATACAACAATTTGGTGCTGTGTATAACGCCACAACTTCAAATAACGAAAGAGACGTAGTTGTGCAGCTTGAATCCTTCTTGAAGGATCTCGCAGCTCGGCCTTTCGCTCTTACGCTATTAATCATCAATTCACCTCGGCATAATTGGTTTGATCGTAAGATCTTACATGCGTATGAGAACTTCATAAATGGGCTTCAGGTGGGGGCCAAATACTTTCATCGTCCTTCTTGTATCTCAGGTACAGCTGCGGCACATCGTCTTTAGGACTACCTTCGCTCTTTCGGCTTTCATCTGATGGACTCTTCTTAATAATCATTGATGTAAACTCGGAGAATTGTTACAAGGTAGCAAAATTGTGCAGTGACAGTATGCACAGCAAGGGTTTTCCTGTGTTTCGTGAATAGCTTCACATTTTGTATAAGTAGAACACCATTTCCTTGGCTTTTTTTTATCATCACCTCACATCTTCCTATTTCTAAATACCAATCTTCTACATAAGACAAGCTTATCAAGACGATAAATGCCCAAAACATTCAAGAACGTCCTCAGATCTTTCACCGATAGCAACAATAAAGCTGCGCTTGAAATCCAAACTCAGCCTAGCACTACCGTCTCTTCCAAATCTACTTCAGCAGCAACAATGTCTACCATTGCACCACCCCGCGCCGTAGTGACCTCTCACACCGCCTCCGGCACCGCCATTATTTCCTCGGATTCTCAACTTCCCCTATTCCATCCTTTTGGTCCTTCGGCCTCAGGCTTCACGACTATTCACACTCTTTCTTCTCTCCCTGCCTCTTTAATTACTCCTATCAACCCCAATGCCGAACAATCAATCCCTCGTCCACCTCCTGCTGGTTTGGTAGTTTGTACAACTGATTTTCCGCCCCATTATGTTACCCCCACTCATCGTACCATCACCTGTGACTACATGATTGTCATGAAAGGTGAGCTGGTCCTACGTGTTGATGAGGGAAAGGAAACTGTTTTGAAGGAGGGAGATATTTGTGTCCAGAGAGGTACAATGCACACTTGGGAAAACAGAACTGATGAATGGTGTCGTAAGTCTGGTTTTGCTTAGAATGTTTTGAGATAACGAGACTGATTGTGAGATAGGCTGCGTGTGTGTTATGGCTGGCGGCGAAAAGATCGTCATGGCAAATGGAAAGGCGTTGGAGCAAAGTTATACTGCACCAAAGACCAAGAATTAGATGGATGACCTAGATGGGTTTCATCCTAGAAGAAGCGGTGATGGTTAGGTGGTGGTAGAGGAAAATAACATAATGGGAGCATTGCCGATAGCGATAGAAAGTTCTATCGATGGTGCTAGGGGGAAATGATTCTGTTTTCTTAAGATGCACACTATGCATCATTGCAATTGACACATTTACCCATCAAGCAACATCACTATGTTCTTTTTATCACGTTTATTTATTGCATTTCATTTTAGGATTCAATATCTCGCAGAGCGCATGGTTGAGCAAAGATGTTTTTTTAATGATATATGAGGTGTATGCAATACGTTACCTACTATGTTGACCTTTCCCACTACTTTTTTTTTTAACTCTAGATCGGATAGTATTGTTGCAACTTTGCCTGGAGATTCGTATTTTGAATGATATGGATAATTTTTTCTGGTGTCGCATCGTAACTCAGATGCGTGCAACATTAAGTCATGATGCAGATCCACAACGTACACTTTCAAGTGATTGTTGGAAGCGATATTGTAGTGATACTGATATTTTGCGGATGTTTTCTTTCTTTGAACCTCATAAAACGCGAGAATCTTATTGTAGGGACTGTTCGAGTCGAGTGCATAATGGAGCACAATGTTCTACCGATGTTTGGTGGTACCGAAGTTGTGGTCAAGTCGTGTGCGAATTTGGGTCTTGTAGAACATCTATACATGTCTTGGTTGTGCAAGGCGATGACCTTCAGCAAGGAGTTCTTCTGCGGTAAAGGAGCTTCTTTTAACGAGTTAGCATGTTAAGTCTTAATCCCTTAAATGCGCTCCAACTCACTCTTCTTCTTCTTCTTCTTCCTCCTTAATGTCATCCTTCATCTCTTCGTCATGGTCATCATCATCCTCTTCGTTATCCTCCGCATCTTCATCATCATCATCATCACCATCATCATCATTACCATCATCATCTATAGTACTCTCTGTATCTTCCTCGATATTTTTTGTATCCTCTTCCGAACTATTCCCAATCTCTTCATCCGAGCTAGAATCCTCTACAAGTATAGCCTCATTTAAGAGGTACTTCTTGAGATTTCTAGACTTCCACGGAGCCGCTATCAATGTCTTGCCACGAGCGACTTCGACTGACAATTTGTGGATTTGCTCAGCAATATGCCCACCACTATTAATAAGTCTCCTAAAATTCAAATCCTTGAACCCCACAAACACGATCACATCCATAATAAACTTCAACATCTGTTTATTTCCCCAATACACAGATCCACTTTCCACCGAGCACCCACGAGCCCTATCCCCCGTAAAATCCACTTGATCCCAACATCTATTCAATGTCGCCGCATCAAACCCAAAATACTTAATAATAACCAACGAAGGATTATTCTCCGACGCCTTCGCACACAGCGCTCTCATAACATCATTCTGATATCTCGGCGCCCTGAACGCTTCTCCAAACATCCACAAATCCCACACCATCAATCCCTCAATGTCGATATTTCCAGTATACAGCCATTTTCCAAAATGATCCATAAGATCGCTTACATTGGAGCGAAACATCTTAGCTTCGAATTTTGTCTGTGGCTCTCCGAGACAATCGAGGATGCTGTAGGATTTGTTTGGGGCGTGTTTGTCTAGGGGTTTGAAGCGGGTCGAGATGGCTTTGGCGATGGTGATGGGCCAGTGAGTGGTGATTGAAGTGTGGTTTTTGATGTAGGTGATTGAGACCATGTTGCCGCGGAGGAGGTCGGAAAGGAACTCGGGAGAGTTTTCTTCGATTAGTTTGGAGAGAACCATTTTGGTGCGTAATGAGTCTGTTTTGGAGAGGGTTTGGAAGTAGTAAATTGGAAATAGTCTGAGGATGAGGTTGTAGGAAGAAGAAGAAAGAAGAAAAGAAACGAGAGAAGAAGAAGAAGGTAGATTCAAGAAAATCTCACTTAATTACCCCGCTTTGAAAAGTTAGTAACTGGGGATGGGTATCCAAAAATTCACTTTGCAAACCCGGGCTATTCACTGCTCGAACTCAGATTGGAGAACTGAACTGAACTGAACTGAACTGAACAGATACTAATATTTTCTTGTATTATTTATCATATTGGTTTTCTTTCTCAAGGGTATAATAAGATATTTGATTGTCATTTTCTGTGTCTCTAAGCTGGTGTGTGTTTATTTTTTGACCAGGTGTTTTTGTTGTATGTGGTTATTTCTTGTCTTATATAGTTCGTTTTTGTATTGTAATCATTAAGGCTGTGATGAGATTAAGTTTGTTTCTCTATGGTTTTTGATCTGCTACTTGTTTCCTTTGATAGTAACCAGGGCTTCGTATGTTCATAATCTTTCTAGTTCCAACTACTAGCTATAACAATGATCTCTTGGGCCATTAATGAATTCGAATCTATTATCTCAAACTTTGCAATCTGTTAGTTATAGCTCCTTTCCATGAACTAATCTTAAGGAAATAGTCAGATGTACTCATTTTCTACTATTTGATGCAATGAACTCTTCGAAACTAGTCGGTGATTTTGCTTCCTGATGTTGTCTGCTCGCTTGAGATCTCTTATTCTTTCGATAGATTAGATAAACAGAATACTAGATATATGAATGAAGTTTTACGGTATGAATAGTTCAGTTTTACCATTTTGAAATCATTTTGACTTGATATTTATTCATCTAAAACTATTCATGTTTAATCTATCAAGCTCGTTTCTTTTCGAGACCATTGAACATAAAAATTTGTTTACCTGCATCCATCTTATCCTTCATCTTCATGACTAGCATTACACCTCTAAACTTCCAAAGCTCCTCAAACTCCCAGCATATTCCTCTTTAACAACTTCACAGGGCCGAATATTATACTATAGATTGCATATCTCCGTTCTGTATTTTATCTAGTGATCTCTGAGTTTAGACTCTATTTCCTAATAAAGTCATATAAATGAATCAAAGTACTCCTAGAAGTAACATACTCATACCTATAAAACACATTATACACCCCATAATTACTACCAATCATACACTCGCCTCTATAAAACCCTCCAAAAACATATATGAGTGGATGTTGCCTCTAGAGTCTAGACTTTTTGTTTTTTCCATCTCTTTCTACTCATATATCTGGGCATAAGATGTAACCACCCCTGAATTCCCAATGTACGATAAATTCGAAGAATCTATAATGAATAACAGGACCACTTGGCCAACTCCTATATCTATTTCTCACCTCTTATCTTCCCGCTGCTCAGCTCCCCATCTCCCCACCCCATTCCTTCTACTTTTCCCATCCATCGACCACCAAACCTCCACCTACCCTCCCCTCAAAACATTCAGCCAGTCCCCCATCACTCGTCTTCTCCTCTCACAACACCACAGCACTTCATCAGCGCATCATCTCTACCTCAAACCATTCAGTACAAACTTCGCAACACAAAACTCTACAACCCTGATAAAATCCACCTCCTTCCCCTTCCCCTTCCCCTTCCCTTCAACTTCAAATCTCAAACTTCAGAATTCAACTTCAACCTTCGCCCAAATCTTCCATCTCCAAGCCCAACAACCCATCAATCAAACTCAAGAACAAATTACTCCACCTCTCCCACTCCTCCCGCCCCCAAAACCCCAGAGCACAGAGTACCTCTAAGAAGATTTCCCCTTATCAACCAATCGACCAGTCAGTCAAAAGCCACCACACCAACTCCCAGATTCATACATCTATACATTCACACCAAGATATATTAATCAAAGTAAACCAAAATGACTAAATCCACCTTCTCATTTCATCCCATTCCATCCCATCTTATCAGACGCAATAGAATATTCCTCTACACCATTAACAATTAAATTCTCCCGCTCCTCCTGCTCCAAACCCAAATCGCCCAAAATAAATCAGATACCTCGAATACCTCAGATCAAATACAATAATCCAGAATACCGAGAAGTATATATACATACATGTATACACCTACCCAGGTATGTACCTAGTCCCACTGAATTTCCAATCAATCTATTGCTGACTAGCTAAATAAACATATTTATAAAGTTTTCAGATACCTAGTACTCCTCTCATACACTCCTCTCAATCCAACGCAATCAAAGTTACCTACCCACCATCCCAACCCATTCCCCTCGCTTTCCCCCTCCCTTCAAATCACACACCACACTCGAAGCCCTCCCGCCACAACCTTTTAATTTCCCATATCAAAGTTCTTCAATCACCTACAAAACAATTTGTCCTCTTCCTCCTCCCCTCAATCAAAAGCTCATCCTCATCCACTCTCGAACCCCCAACCCAAAAACCCCCCTCCAGCCCCCTTCCCTACCCAGAATTCACACCAATATAAAACACACTCAACCTGACCTACCTACTCAACCTATCCTACCCATTGTTCCTACTTATCAAAATACATCCTACCAATCCCAACCCAACCACATAGCATTTGAAACACCTACCTACCTAGACAGATAAATCAACAAACTTAAACAAACAAAACCCCCCACTAGATTGTCATAGATTAATACACGAATACCATGGAATCCACCTTGCTGTCTTCTTTGAAAGTGCTACATCCGGAACACAGTCAAACCATAAATTTTCATTCAAAGAGCCCAGTTCCCCGGCTGTGTATATCTTCCTTTGATCCGATGTATCGATTGTTGATATTACTCAAAGAGCTGGTATCAATACCTACCTACCTACCTACATACTGATCTCTCGGTTAGTAACTTCATTCACTATACACAAACACCTCACAATCCTCGACCTAATCCATCTTCACCTCATGTCATAACTCATGCACAGATGACAAACAAGACGAATTTCATGAAATCTTTATTATTAGACTTTGAATACACGCCACATAAAACAAGTGCACAAAAATAACTCCCTCGCTGCAGTAAAAACAAAAAGAAGGGAAGCAGCCCGGATACCAAGTACGCATACATCATCCATCCTCACTGCTCACTCCTCAATTTTTCAAGCTTTTCCTACTATCCGGAATAAAAGACCCTGAACAACTAATCATGATGTATAAACCATCCGGATATATGAAGTCCCCTGACCCATTTGATTCATTGAATTGCTGATAACACTCGCTTTTGAGCATTCGCATTTGTAGTTTCCTTCCCAGTCCAAAGATCATTCCTTTCGTGCTTCACCTACACTTCCAGTGATCTCTTGACTGATAAACTAATCTTGTGTTTGGATCGACAATTTTCGTTTATGAAGTCTTCTTTTGAGCTTGAGCACCGGCGACATACTTTCCGACGTCGGTAGCATCGTGGAAAGATCTAGCACCACCCTTAACAGCTTCCCAAACTTGTCTTGCTGCTGGGGGAGTAGATTGAGCACTAACAAGGCTATCAATTCTTGCCTCTACTTGTCTGAATTGACCTTGAACAAATGCACTTTGAGCGAATCTTGAGCGAAGGAATGCAGTGTAGATAACAATCAAAATCCAGGAACCAGATTGGAATGCAATAGCGGAGAGGAAGATACGAGCCCAGAGAATGATTTCAAGAAGAGCAACAAGTCCCATGGATGTATCATAGTATTCCTTGACGAACTTGCCAATGGTATCGGCCATAGCGTTTGGCTTTGGAGCAGCCTTGGGGTCGGTGCCTGCTGGAGCTGGTTGGAGAGTTGGGATGAGGTTGGTACGGGTATAAGTTGCGACGTGGAAGACAGAGTAAACACCGAATGGAAGCATGGCAAGAGGGTATTGTTTGGAGAAGAGCCATACGAGTGCCATAGCTATCATTTGTTAGATTCTAATTATCAAGGTGAGGAGAAAAAGTACGTACCCAAGTATTGAACATTCTCATCAGCGATAAGAGAGATCAAACCAGCTTGATTTGCTTTTCCAGCTCTGGCGCGAGCACGGAATGCCTTGTAAACCACGATGCCGTAGGTAACAGCGGCAGAGATAAAGGCGGTACGATAAGAAAAGGTAGCCCATCTCGAGTAGTAGTTGAAGGTTATGTATGAAAGGCCATATCTGATGATGCAGAAAAGGAGGGAGAGATGTCTATTATTGAGAGTTAGTATATACCATGGAATCGTATGCCATCACGTTGCGCGGATGGAATGCTAAGATTTGTTTATGAAGCTGTTTGGAAAACTGCAAGAAAAGACCACATATTATCCAAGCTCCAATGAGCTGACAGCTCTCTTTGACGCGGGGAAGAAACAATAGAAAATTCGCCATACCCTACGAACCAAGCAACTGTAACAATGTCATAGTCAGTATATGTCTTTATGCATATTTTGAGACAAGCTTCCACTTACACTGTAATGTTTGCGCGAGTTGTATGAGCCTTTGCTGAAGTGGAAGAGAGGCAGAAGGTGGGGGAGCCATTTTGAAGTTGTTGATGTAAGTTTTCTCCTTGTGGAAGGATTCAAGTGGATTGCACCTTTATTACTTTGATTGAAGTTGTATTGTGATGTATGGATTGTTGATTGTAATTGTGATTGTGATTGTGATTGTGATTATAATTGTAATGTAAAGTTGTTGATGGTTGTGAGGAAAGATTGGTAGTTTTTAATGTAGTTTTAGTAAGTTGTAGTTGTAGTTGTGTCAACAGGTTTCTTGGTTGAAGGGAAGAAGCTACTGGAACATGGCTGAACTAGTTGAAAATCCCTGTACTGCGTCACTTTTATTTGTTCATTCATTCATTCACTCACTTAACTTACTCACTTAATAATCACTCACTACTCAAGCGATTGTGAATAGTTAGACTTGATTGGTTTGATAGATGAGCTCAGATTCTTTACTTCTTTCTGGATTCAGTCAAGTCGAGATGAATTGAATTTTTTCTTCTTTGTAAAGGGATAAGGAATCCAATTGAACTATTAGAAATATACGAGTATCTAGGAGTAAAAAGTCAATTATGAATATAGAATTTAGTTGTGATTTACATTGATTTACAATAACATTTATATTTATATATTTCACTCATAAACAAACAACTACTCGATTCTCTGTATCTCTCATAGGTACCTAGATAGTTCTCATATTTCCAGTTGCCTTCCTTGATTCCAACTTTCCACCATACATACGATAGATAGATATCATACCTACATACCTACATACCTGCATACCTACATACCTACATATACTCAATCACCATCTAGACTCCATATCTATCTACCAACCCAAGAAAACTTCATAATGTGGCTTGGTCAACCATTTGAAACTTGAGTTGCGCAAGAAATCGTCATAATCCACCCTTTTCAACCCTTGCCTTGGGCCCCGATTGATTTTTTGCTCCAAAAATGATCTTCACATGCTATTAATACCTACATGACATATCTTACCCGCAACTTTTCCCTTTCCTTCCCTTCCCTTCCCTTCACTTCACTTCACTTCACTTAGAACACGGCTCGCGTGCTACCTACTAAACACTCATAACGAATCAACGTAAAGTTACTATTTAATCCAATCATCTTATTGAATTCAATTTCCAAGATAACAATAACAATGACAAGAACAATCAATACCTATACCTATAACCCTTATACATGAAAAAAATCAAAGTCATCATCAGGCATTTATTGAAATTGTAATAGAATTCTACATTCATTGATTCCTTATTGTCCATTTAGATATACATCTACCTACTATGTATGATAAGTTGGTATCTTCCCTTCGCTCCCGAAAACTCCCAAAACCTCCCATGAAGCATCCTTAAGACTCCTGTTATGCATTGATCTTTTGAAGATATCCCCTTTAACCGAACGCCATATAAATTTTCTTGTAATGAGTTTATTCTGTCATTTCCATCATCTTCGCATCCGTTTGTTAAAGTGTCGATAATCTCGTCCATGTCCATGGCCATGTCCGTGTCCATGCCCCCCATGATGTCGTCCATGATGTGGTTCTCTTGAGGTATGATGGGTAGGTATTGGCTCCACCGGCACCGTCTCTTCTACTTCCACTTCATATCCTTCATATTCATCCCGAAAGTATGTATCGACCGTGTCTCTCTCGTTCTTGGCTTTAACCACATCCAACATATAACGTACCGTACCATTTTGACCACGAATACCCGTGGGTGGTTTCGAACCTGAACTTACCGATTTGGGGCTCAGGTTTGCTGGTGATGCAACATGGCCATTAAATCGTAAGTCTGCTGGGCTGGCTGGTGTAACAGGAGTATTGGGAGCATGTCGCACTCCATTATTTCGTGGTGCTTCGTGGTGTTCGGTGTGTCTTGGTAATCTCTTTTCTTCCAGCTCTTGATTGATCTTAATCCGGATACCTATGAATTTCTCGATGTTGTGTAAAGGGCCAACGATCGACTGCTTCTGATAATGTGTGTAAAGATCTAATAAATCTAACATCGTTTCCACAATTTCTGATCGACTAGTCCACCACTTTTTATAGCTTGGGCCTCTCCAACCCTTTTGCTTTTCACAAATCAATGTCGCTAGTTCAACACAAGCAAAGGACATGGTGGAACAGGTTTGCTTGAGGGGGGCAAATGTTCGGTAGAGGTCTAGCATGACTTGATAGGCGACTTCTGCAACATCACGTTGAATTCCACCGTTCTTGACAAGTTTAATGAGGTGTTTTTGCGGGTAACGAACACGAAAGTCGAAGCTAGATGCTTCGAGCATAAGACGTTCAAGGCCAATGACAACCTTAGAAGGAGCCTCAAAGATCTACTTCAATTAGCAGCCATCTATAATCAGAATGTGGTGAAACATACAGTATCGTCGGAGCTTAAATGCTCTGCAGCTGAATGTTTTAAGTTGTGTGCGGCGCAAATAATATCTTTGGACTTTTTAAGAGTATCTTCAATCTTGCAAGCCGTTAAAAGTGCAGCAGCGGCTGCATCTTGGTATTGGTATTCCGTATCTTTGTGAACAAGCCGAAATCGATGAAAGTAAGTGGCAGCGGTACAAAAAGTTCGCACTGGTCTTAAAGAAGTTAATACTCTGTGTCCGCACAAGTCATGGTAATACTGACAACTGTAAAGCAACCCTAACGTCATTAATCCAAGTCACCCCCTGTAACCTAAACTGATCTTCACGCGTGGGATTTGCTCCAATGGTCATGAGTTTGGTATTGACATGTTGCTGGAACATATATGGTTTGGCGACTTGAATGAACGAGGGGTGAGGACCCGTAGGGTTGACCTGAGTAGGTTCTGGACCAGACGCCATTGGTGCGGGTGCCATTGCAAGAGAATTGGAAATTGATGATGTGATATGTGGAACGATAGTTGAGGATCTCTGCGAATAAGTCGACCAAGGGGCCCTTCGCATCTACGTTCGGTTTCCCGTCAGTCTCTGGTATAGGCTTGCCTCAAAGTTTGTGCAAGAAGTGACAAACGGTTGCAGTTATAGCTTTCCAGCTCTCCAAGTTTGACTGTGTATAACTCGGGCGAACTTAAACTCGCGATAATCTGAACCTCTCGCACTGCAACTAGTAACGCGCTTCAATCAATGTCTTCGTAGTCGAACTTCTATATTCAGCTTTTGTCGCAAATCGATTTTGATGGTAAATTTTCCTTCAGTGTAGTTTTCATTGACCACCACTGAAACGAGGTTCCCTGAATAATCCAAGGTTCTCAGCTCGTTCTTTAATTTGATCGAAAGGAAGATTGGTGCGAAACTTTGATGCAAAATAATTTGATTAACTTGAGTACTGATATAAGTGATAGATATTAGACGGATTTACTATCTTCCTCTGTACGGCAGAATATCGGTAAAAACGTACCTCTAAGGTCTCTACTATAAAGCGGCTTTGTGGGGATGGCCCATCAAGGTCTCAAGTACTAAGCCCCAACTTCAGCTGGAACATCAATAAGGCCATCTACCTCAGCTGAACAAGCAGATTCTATCTGCGATATATATCACTCCATCACCTTAGCTCAAAATATTCAAATAGTTCACAGCTTCTGGTAAATCGTTACACCAGTTAGCATCAAACCCATTATCTTCAGAGCTCCAACCTTCATACCCGCCACCAAAGCTCTCCAACATGGCGCCCATTACCAAAATCATCTCGTTGCTCAGCAGCGCATCACTCATCAACGCTATTGTTATGCCTGAAAGCATTCTTGAATTTCCCGTCGCGCATGATGAACACGCCTCTGTCTACGATAAAAATAGTCCCCTTCCAAGTATTTTCAACCTCACCTTGTCCGGAAAGACTCGTCAAAGCACAAAATCATCCAGCGATGACGATGATACTCCACTACCCTTGATTATCTGGCATGGACTGGGTGATAACTACAAAGCGGATGGTCTTGCGCAAATTGGAGAATTAGCTGAAGCTATTCACCCCGGGACTTTTGTCTATAATATTCATGTAGATGATGATGCATCTGCAGATAGGACGGCTACTTTCTTTGGAAATCTCACTCGTGAGTACATCCTCTAGCTTTCCTTTAAACACCATACTAACTCTCTCACCAAGTTCAAATCGAAAAGGTCTGCGAAGACCTAGCCTCCCATCCTATTCTCTCTACCGCGCCCGCCGTCGACGCAATCGGATTCTCCCAAGGAGGCCAATTCTTGCGCGGCTACATATCCCGCTGCAATTCTCCACCCATCCGCTCCCTCCTGACATTCGGTTCCCAACATAACGGCATTTCTTCCTTCCAAGCCTGTGGTCCTACCGATTTTCTCTGTCGGGGTGCTCAAACCCTCCTACGTTCCAACACCTGGTCAACATTTGTCCAATCTCGTCTCGTACCCGCTCAATACTTCCGAGATCCCGAAAATCTAGAATCTTACCTTGAATTTTCTAATTTCCTCGCCGATATCAATAATGAGCGTGTTCTCAAGAATGAAACATATAAATCAAACATGGAAAGATTGGAACGATTCGTCATGTACGTCTTCGAAGACGATACAACCGTCATTCCCAAGGAAAGTGGATGGTGGGCTGAAGTCAACGGCACGGAAGTTACACCACTGAAAGAAAGAGCCATTTATAAAGAAGATTGGGTAGGTTTGAAGACATTGGATGAAGCCGGAAAATTGGTTTTCGAAACCATTCCAGGGGGTCATATGACATTAGGAGAGGAGATGCTAGAAAAGGCCTTTAAAGAGTACTTTGGTCCTGCAGGAAAGAAATTCGGAGAGAAGCAAACCGAGATGACGGGACACGAAGAGGAGTTGTAAAGGGGCTCGGCTACGGCCATTTGGGCTAGATCGGAATGATTTTTTATTTTTGGAGAATTTGCAAATAGGTTGATTATGGAGTGGAAGGATAGCATCTGTAGTTTTAGATACCGGGCGTAGGCTGGGGGATGCGGGCGTTTGTTCTCATGGTCGAAATTGAGATTTGCAGTTTGAGTAGTCCGAAGGATGATAATTTGTTAAATTTTGCATGGGAAGCGTGAAATGATAAATATACTTTTAAGCTTCATTATATGTGTGGAAGTTTGCATTATGTGAAATTCGATCTGATGAGCAAGAGACCTCGAAGTTCAAATATTTTCATAGCATGTCTTTATTTTGGTTTGGTGTGCAAATTTATTTCTCTCGTCTATACAGCTTCATGTATGTCCTAAGTCCTTTCCTCCCATAGCGATCACTTGAAACCTCTTAACCATTCAGAAAATACAATCAAATACCCAATATGCAATCCATTACAAGATTTCCTTTCATTACGACAAGTCTAATCTACTAACAAACATACATTTGCGCCGCCAACGCCATTTTATAAACCCATTTTCTTTTCCTCCGTTCTCGAGCCTGAAACGAGAAACGAGAACTAGATTCTTTGACCAGAACAGAACAGAAGTTAAGTGAAGTTGCGCTAAGCAGCAACCTTTTTAGTCTTCTTAGTCTTCTTCACCACGACGGGAACGGCATCCAATTCCTTCGCCGCATCCTCCTTCTGCTTCTTCAACATTTCCTTTCGTAGCGCGATCTCCTGGTCTAACTTATCATCATTGCTCTCCAACAATTTTTGTTTCTTCTCCTCTCCTCCTTCAATCTCGCTAGCGTCCATACCCCTATTCTTCCTCTTCTTGTTCTTCTTCTCTGAAACCCTCTCTTCAATCTCCTTCACCACGCTCTCATCCAAAACATCTTCCTCCTCCACCCACAACTCATCCGCCAACCAGATGGGGAGCGCCATGGTCTCTGGACCCTTGACGTGAATTGCACGCACGCCTCTCCATTTCTTAGGAACATACTTCTCAATCACAGTATCGACCACAACCTCCAAGTTCTCCGCCAGCTTCGCCGCATCCCAGCTCGCATATCCGATGCGGATGGCCGAGTTTGTCGAGCTGCTCAACGTAACCAATGCGCTCGAAATAGCCTTCTCGATCTCCGCTGCGATTTTCTTGGGTTCAGCGGATTTAGGTGCATCTTCGCCCTTGGCGCGTGCGATTCTCTTGCCGTCGGTTTTGAGACGTTCGGCTTGGATGGCTACGGGGATGGGACGTTTAGTGGTAGATTTGTAGAAAGATTTTCCGAGCAATTTGGGCAAGAGTGTGATGACTCGATCGTCGGCGAGGAAGATGTCGTGCTCGGCGAAGAGTTTGCGCTGGGCTTCGTATTGCTTGTATTTCTTCTTGAGTTTGTCGACGCCGACGACTTTGGTGATGCGCTTGGAGAGTTCGGCGGGGAAGGCGGCAGATGCAACGATATCTTTGTAGGTGCGTTGGGGGTCGGCGACGATGAGACAGATGGTCGTGGTGGTCGAGGTGTTGAGAGAGTGGGGGACGGTTACTTTTGCGGGCTTGAGCTTGGTTTTGTCGCTGATGTGTTTCTTGGTGGTGAGGGTGAGCCAGATGGGTGTGGATTCTGCGTCGTCGTCGTCGTTTTCGGCGAGGAGATTCTGAGCCCCTCCCTTTTTGGCTTTTTCGGCCTCGCTAGTAGAGATGTGTTTGAGGAGTGCAGTGGATGCTTTCAATACCTGTTATAATGTGTGAGTATGTGTCAATTGGATTGGGAGTGAAAATTCGAAATGTACCTGATCATGATTAAGTTGATATGGGGAACCACTCTCGACCTTTGTGGTCAAGGTAGTAGATTTAGGTGCCATTATTAAGAACTTTGAAATTGAGTGATAGATTCCTTTTCAATTGGCAGTTTCCTGATTATAAGAAATGACAGAAAGCGCAAATGTCAAATCTTTCTTGGAGTTGATAAAAAAAAAGTTATTGTACAAATCTCGCAAGCTTCTTACGATAAGATTTTTTGCGATTTGATTTTGATAAATTTCTTTGGCGTCGGAATTTTCTTTACAACTTCTCCGACAAGGCTTTGAAGTTGCGTTTGTGCTTTTCCTCGTTTGCCGTATCTTATCGCAAGGCTTAGATATGTCGATGCAAGGCTACAATTTACGATAAGAAATTATGAATGAAGCTGCTATAGACAAGTAATTATGAGAATGATATGAATAGGTTCATTCCTACCTAGTACGGTCTCATTTGAGCAAATCTAGTTTTATCTATGACAAATGTATTCAATCTCAGACACATCAACTTGTCAAAACCCCGAGTAGATATGCAGCCTGGGAATTCCCGCCATCCATTCATATGATCCTCCGCCCAAAATTAAAACTCACACCGACTTCAACTCAACTCAATCTTTGAATTGTCTCAATTCATACCCTACGCAGCGGTCTCCATCCAAATGATTCAAATGCATGTATCAAGTGATATGTATGTAGGTAGTAATTAAGTACATGTGAAATCTGCAGTCTTCAGAAAGAGAGGTGTCCTTACATATCGTGTCTACCTTGCTCTGATTCAAATCTCGGAAACACATTCATTTACCTGTCTAGTACGGTGTATATATACAACCTGACATAATATAACATAAATTATCCTCCATACCTTATTACTCAGTACATCCATACATCCATCCATACATAACCCTATCCCAAAAGTATTTTCAGTCAATCAGCGCGTAAGAAAATCTTGCACTTCGCGCTGGGAACGCACCAAGCACAAGGTATGAAGAGCACGCACGCACGATTACACGAGCACGAAACGAAAGTAGATATTCAAAGGAGGCTGGAAGTGGAAGTTGGAACTGGGTTTTGTGTCGCGTGTGGTGGAGTGGTAAGGTATGGGTATGGGATGCGTGTGATAAATGGCTAGATGGGATGGGATGGGATGAGATATGAAAATTTGCTGACTGGGCCTTGGAAACTCGCGGTTGGTGACGAGAACTAGAATGGATGAATGGATGAGAGACGAGAAGAACGCAAAATATAAAAAGTTATGAAAGAATATTACTGGATAGACTGTGTAAAATCTGGTATAAATATAAATACCTACCTAGTATACATATAAAATTTGTATATAAAATGGGCTTGAGAGTATTGGACGGTTTTGAGTTTTATGTATAGTATTAGACGTGAATTATAGTGAGATATAAAAATGAGCTTTGGTAAAAGTTATTACTTGAGTTACTAGGTAGACGTGGTAGAAAACTAGAATAGAGTACTAGAGTACTACCTAGTAGATAGTTATGAAGGTGGAATATCTATGTACAGGTACTATACTTTCCAATTGACTGAAATGAAAGTCATCCAAGTCATTTTTAAACCATATTTATATAAGTGAATGACACATTGAAAAAAATCAAACACTCATTATATAAATTCACCATCATTTTCTCAATCCAGAATTGTATTATATCTCCATGTGAAAAAGTGCATGTGCAGTTCAGTTCAATGCAGGTCGTAGAAATAGCAGAATTCATAATCTTTTAAAGCGGCCAATGAACATTTTTAGACTCCAACGCGGGTCGCGTCTGGGTACCGATGGGTCTGGGAACTTTCTTAACCTCCTCTTCAACTTTCCCGATCCTCCATCTCTCAATCAGAGACCTGGTCGGAGGCCCATACAAAACTAAGTCTCGTCTTTCTACAATCTTTCCATTCTATTTCGTAGATTTTCAATTCTTCTAGTTCTGTCTTACCAAATACTCCTTCCAAAATCTTCTTTACCGTCCTCGGCATCTCTCAAAATCTTATGAGCCTCGCGTTAGAATCTCAACTCGCCCACCGCGTTTAGGTCGCGGTCTGAGATATCCACCTTGAAGAAAATTACTCTTACCTTTCATCATTCGTGATCAAAGGATATTTATCATGATGGACTCTTCACCAAGTAAGGCTAACGCTCAACCTGCTTTGCCAGCCATGGCGGGTACAAAACGTCCAGCACCAACCTTACTTCCACCCTTCGAGCCACTTCCTTCTTCCTCTCCAAGTCTGCCAGGACGTAACACCAAAAGAATTCGTACATCACCATCGGCATTCGAATCAGCTTACACTAAGTATCCAACACCAATTCCTACTTCTACGACTGGTATTCTTTCATCCTCTCCTCCTCCAGGGGTACACGCTCGGGCTGGTCATCGAAGTCGATCCTCTGTTGAGAGGGCTCCCCTTTCAGCTGTGCCAACAATCACTCTACCTGAAGATGGAGAGTCTCTTCTCATGGGTAGATCAAGCAATTCTTCCCACTATCAATTGTCCGCCAATCGTCTTATCTCTCGTGTCCATATCAAAGCTAGATATATTGCTGCTACGGTTCCTCTCGAGTCGAATAAGATTGAGATTATCTGTTGTGGATGGAATGGAGTAAAGTTACATTGTCAAGGTCGAACATGGGAGTTGGCAAAGGGAGATAGTTTCACCTCGGAAACAGAAAATGCTGAAATTATGTTGGATGTTCAGGATGCAAGGGTTCTGGTTGCTTGGCCACAAGGTGATAATCTTGACTCTGCTGCTCCAACAGAAGTTCCTTCGTGGAGTGAAGATAGTTCTCCTAGGGGTAAAGTTACTGCCGTTACTGCTCAGGGTGACATTATTCATTCAAGTCCAATCCGTCGTGTTGAACATCATTCGTCACCAGTATCACCAACACCTGCTCGCCAAACCCTTTCCTCTGCCAATTTGGCCAACCTCTTTGCTGATGATGCAGAAAAGACCTTCATCCAAGTATATGAAGACAAATCAGAGCCAGCTCCAGCAATTGAGTCTAAAGATCCTGAGCCAGTATACTCACCAACAGTCGCTGCAACATCATTCAGTGCATCATTACCAGCTAGTCAAGAGAGTGAGTTGAGTGAGCCAGACGAAGACCCTGATGAAGAAAATGATCCCATTGTTCACTCCTTTGGTCCATTTGGTGCAAATTTATCCTCGAGAATGGCAAAGTTCACAGCTGGACATACCCCAGAAGCTCGTGGTCGTGATGAGCACAAATCTAAGACATCTATTGAGAAGCGATCGGGCTCTACATCCACTGACGAAGGTGCTGTCACTCCTGTCATTAACCATGTAGCCAATCAACTTGCCTATTCTCGTCTTCAATCCATGCCATTGTCAACTATCCTCAGAAACCTTCCATCCAATCTCAGAGGTATTAGTCCTTCAAAGAAGGAGAACAAGGGCCTCACAAAGGACGATCTCCGAAAGATGTTGAACAGAACATCGTTCATCGGCGAAATTCATCGAGAGGGCAAGGACGCTGCGGGAAAGCCACTTGAGAGTGAATATTACTATATCCCAGACGAAGATACCGATCAGTCAAGAAAGGAGACGGTCCAAGAAGGATTAAGGAAACCTAGTCTGAGAAATTGTCGAAAGCAGCACAAGGTAATACTCACCCATCAACTGATTGATTTTTCTTATCTGACATCCTCGCAGCAATATTATTGGAAGCGTCCAAGAACTCCATAGATGTGCTTAAGTACGATGACTTGAGGTTTCGCTCAAGGAAAGAATCGAACTGTCATGAGATGTAAATGCTTCATACTTCACATCGGTTCGCAAACTGTAATATAAACGACATTCATGATGATCGTGTCCCGGTATGGTTGGATTGCATAATGAAAAAAAAACTGTTTGTATACGATGATGGATGGATGATAGATATCAGGCGATGTTCCGGTCCCCATACCCTTTTATTTGCATAGCGAGGCGTCAGTTAATCATTTCGCGTTTGTATTCTGCTGGTTGCATATCTCTCGAGACGGTCTTGTACAGTCAGCGCATCGAGAGGTAAGAGTAACTTTGAAGAGTTTCAGACGAGGTTATCATGTATTAAAAACATCAAAAAAGCATTTATGAAATCCGTTCCGTTGTTGCAAGTGAATGGCGCAAGTAGATTGAGTACCAAAATATCGATATCTGATAAGACATAGAGAAGTATGAAGATATTGATATGGTTTGCGACAATGAGTGAGAGGGAAAACAAACATAAATATTGAGGAAGTCGCAAGGTTGTTGTTGTTGTTGGGTGCACTGGGCAGCGAGTGGTTTAAAGTGGCGATAAGAAAATAAAAATGTTATCGATTAGATCTCCATAATTAAGGTTAAGCGACCCCGCATTGCGCTAGTACACGTGCCTCCAATTGAACCCGGACTTCGATTCAATCTCGAGACAATCCTGACGTGGATAGTTGTGAAGCGTGTTTTCTGGAAACACATGTTTTGAGAAAGGGACATGTATGAAAGAAAACGTGTCATACCACTTATGCGCCAATGTATGAGGGAAATCCGTTTCCCCATCAGGTCAAAGGATTTCTTTATTGGTGAATGAATGAATATTGATTGGATTTGAGGGATAGCTTGGGGAAGAGGGGTAAGATCATCAGTAGGAAGCTTATTTGGTTGTTGAGGACTGGAGATCGTCATTACTATTTATCATCGTTCTTGCTTTGTGAGGTTGTATCGATATTGACTTGCTTCCTGGCTTCCTGATTGGATGTCTATTTGTGAACGGGAAACGGGTATGCTAACTGGTGGCATGCTAATTGATGGTATGATCGATGGTGGGATGCTGGATGACGGTATGCTAATTGATCTCTCGTGATTCTATATCCTCGGTCAAATGATTTCTTGGGGGTATTTATATTCGACTGAATAACTGATAATTGATATCTAATTTTTCCATTCACCATTCAACACCTTTACAATTACAAGCACGAATAACCAAAAGCTCAAAAGCTCATCGCGGTTACCGTGTTTTGATAGCATATCTTCCATAACTATTGACGTCATTCGAAAAATCAAAATCAAAACGTCACGAGCAAAGCTATCCTGCCATTTGTACAGGTTCAATCGCCCTCTTGCAATCAATCATTAGTGAACAAAGCCATCTCCTCCTTGAACCATATACCCATTGATCAGTCTCTCAATTGAAAAACTCCAAACAAATCTATACTCTGTCCAACTATTGACCCGTTCAATATCTTCCACACCTTCAACCTCAAACAAAACAACATGACATCAATCACATCTCAGCAATCCAAGCCCAATCACAGCAACGAAGCTTCCCTTCCCCACCATTCCAAACCTACCTCCGACTCCACAGCCTCTCATCTCGCTGAGATCATTGAAGTATCTATCCCTGACGGGCGTCGCAATTCTGGCGGCGAAACCCTGCCATCTTCAGTCGAAACCTGGAAACCCAATCTTGACAGACGGCAAAGTTGGAACCATCAGGATCTTAAGAGATTACATGTGGAAGAGGGATTGAAGAAGGAGGATTGGGACAATGATGCTGGAGCAGAGGCCTTGGGATATAGTTACGAGGGTGGTGAGGGAGGGAAGAAGTGAGGGGAGAAGAAGTGAGGGGATAGCTGGGGAGGGTATACGGAATGGAGGGCGGGTGATGGGGATTTGTTGAGGGAGCGTTGGTGGGTATGATTGAGTTGAAATGGCATGATATTTGGAGTTGAAGCGATGGATAGCAGTGCGGAATGAGATGTAGGTTTTGCATGCTCGAGCTAAATTGATATGAAGGAGAGAGAGAAGCACATCTTAGCATCGGCGATGGGTTTCAAAGGAAAAATTAACTGCGGTCTCGGTCTATGATTTGGGGGATATATGCTTTAGTATAGCATGCATTAATGAATACTATTCATCTCTGCTTAACTCTTTACTGCCAAAAAAATATCCCGTTATCGAAATTCAGTGTCCACTTTGTTAGTTATTAACTGACCGTAAGCTTGATCTTTATTGGTTCAAAAGTGACGGGCGGCGGGATACCTCGATCCTGATCTTATGAAAAGATCCTCCATTTGATTTTAAAGATGAAGGATCTCTGACGCAGGCATCCAGCCCTGTGTGGGTCTTTCTTCAGATCTCCAGGATTGAGGTCCATCTCGCTCCGTCATTGAAAGAATACAGAAGTCTGTGGTTTCTCAAGTGTGTAATACAGCCCATTTCCTGAGTCCCTACACTTGATTTCGAGAAATTCGCGCTACGTTGTTGGTTTGAAATATGTCAGAGCCTGCTAAAAGATCATTGCGCTGAGCGTTTTGCGAAAGACGTTGCATGCCTCGAGGTTCTTACTAGGTCTATTAGTATGGTTATATGACCTATATGTTGTGTTAGCACTGTAAAATAATTTTGGGGCCCCCTCTGATTCTAAGGGGAAGGGTGGAATGCTTCCTGCTCTCTTTGGTATATAAAGGGGGGAGTGGCAGAGATAAGGAGGAATGGCAAGGAGAGGGAAAGTAAAACGAAAATTTGGGGATTTCCTATTGGATAATGCAGGCTTTAAAACAATGTGTACGGTAGTAGCACATACCATGGGGAAAAGGAGGGAGGAATCATGAAAGAAAGTGAAGAATATTCCATAAGACAAGCTCTAAAACAATGAATATATTGAGCACCAGAAGAAGTTTGTTTTCTAACATGATCTCTCATACTGTTTGATAGATTTCAAACAAATGGACATATCACTCGCATCACTTGGTAATATCACACTTAAAATAGTTCGTATCTTGATATCATGTAATCTCATATGCGAATAAACCTATTCTCTCAAATCTAGTAAATCCTTCAAGTGAATTGGTGCCTGAAAACTCGAAGCAGACTGTCATAACAAGTAAGTCGGTTTAGTTGATTGTGGCCATAAAGCATGAAACTCGATTGTTGACAAGATCAGGTTACTCCCATATCCTTTAGTTGCACGTGTATAAACCTATTTAAAGGAAGGCTAGAGGGAGGTGGAGTGAAGGCTTTCTTGTTGCATACCTAGTATTTGGTTGGAGGTGAAGCTAGATATACAAGAGCAATGCCATTTAAAAGACAACAAATAGTGAGTTACAAGGGCCTTATGGCTTGATGCTTGTGTTTGCACCGCCATGCAGTGCATGGAACATCATGTGTCATATCATTCTATCTTTGCCGAATGGCATTGAAGCTCATGTGATCTCATGAGAAGTGATAAAATAAGCCATTGTATTAATAAATTCATCAGTCGCATCGTCCATCCTTCTGATCAAACCAAGCTACTTCGATAAAGGAAATCCCATGCCAACCAAAATAGCCGGCTCCTTGATATTGTGGTGTGCATAACTCATAATACCAATCGCGCCCGGCTCCATCATCATCTGGAATGGAAAGTCCATAGCATAGCGAAGCCATCTCTTCGTGAACGCGCGCAAGATGTGACCGTGGGCAACCTGTTCAAATCATAATCAGCCACATTAAAAGAAAGGCTCAACGAGACATCAAATCTTACTATCAAAACATCAGCAGGCTCGCCACTTTTGCCATCTACGTGAGGGCTCTGCAGCTCATAAATCTGCTCGATGAGTCTATCTAGACGCGTTTGTACTTCTTCTGCCGATCTGAATTGAGCACCAAGTGTTAATTTCTATACGAAAGCCAATCACCATATTAACATGCGCACGATAGATTTTGCTCACTCTCCGCCCTCACAGCCTTGAGTCCAGATATCCCATTTTGATAGGTCTCTCTTAGCTCTGCTTTCTTTAATCTCGTGTGGTTTCAAGCCCTCATAATCTCCATAATCCCACTCTGCGATGTTCTCTGTGGTGGTGATTTTGTTCTCCTGATCAAGTCGATCTTTATGTGCAGGCCCGAGTAACATCGATAACGTATCAACAGCCCGTTTACGAGGTGAAGTAAAGACATGTATGAGTTTGAAAGGGTCAATGAGTTTGCCAGCGCCTACAAGGACTTCGCCCGTGCCTTGAACTTGAGCAATTCCGTTTGTGGTGAGGGGAATTTCAGCCTTGCCAGTGCAGCGGCCATTGATGGTCCATTCCGTTTCACCTTGTATGTAATGGAAATATTAGAATTTGACTATCCATTTTCCCCAAGAAAGTGTGAATGTCAACTTACCGTGTCGAGCGATGAAGACTCGTGGTGTAGTTGCGTTTGCGTCTGACATTATTGTCGAATACCCAGGTATATTTTTTAGTAATTTGGTACGTAGTGAATACTGACGAGAAGCCAAAATTCGTGGGGAAATGCGGTTGAATTAATGGATTCGGTAATCGAATGAAAATGATAGAATCGATCGTTGCTCTATTGTTTGCTGACACGGAACAATTCCAAAATGTAGCCGTGAATTGCAAGTCTTTGTAGCATGGCTTGTTTCCCCCCCTGTCTTTTGCTGCACTGTAACCTTAATATTTCACCAGTTTAGGCATTACGACCTCTGGTGGCTGCATATATCTCTTAATTCCCCTCAGTACTTTAGCCACTGAGAGTTCGAACGAATGAACTAAGCCCTAGCCCTTGTCGCACTGCCAGAGCCTTGTACTTCAGGAATCACAGTATGAGTCCACGACAAACTGATGTTACCTTTCACGTTCACATTTTGCTTGGTATATTTGACTACTAGACGAAGAGCATGGTTCTTCGTTTTAAGATTGATAGAGACATTTTTAACCTCTCCGTATGTCAGAGCTTCGATCGAGAAGGAGCTGCAAGTTTCAGAATAGGCGATTATTCTTCTACGACATGCTCTCTCGCAAGCCTAATCCTATGACCGTGGGGGCCATAGTTCTATGCACAGGCTCCTCTCCCCTCTCTCTAGCCCATTCTATCGTAACTCACGAGTCAATGATTTGGTTAGGGGTGGAGAAAGTTGCGATGAATGTAAGAACAGCAACTTGGCTGGGCAAATGTGAGGTTGTATAAAAGTGCAATATGAGGAAAAGGATCATCCTACCTTCGTAGCCACCGGGGAACTTTGCGATCAAACTTCTCATAGTTTCCTTCGCCCTGAATTATTGTTAACAAATGTTGAGTAATTGAGCAAGTAATCTTACATATTTCGGTACCTTAGATTTCCAGAAAATAGGGCTGAGCTTTTGAGATCCCATCGACTACTCAGACATCAGTTGATGAGGGTTCAATTTGAACAAATATCTTACAGATAGTAGAGCATATTGCGGTCGTCTTGATCTTCCTCTGGGGCAGATACTGGAAAATAATGGAAGTATGCCTTCATGTATTGCTTTCCAATTAAGTGTCGTATGGGTCTCCAAGCTGCCATTTCCACTGCGTATAATTATTACCACTGGTTCCATAATTTTGCCCTGAATGAAATACACTATGGATAGAACTAGGGAATATCTCATCTGCCTTACATTCGTTGTGGGCATACAGAGCAGCTGAATCGTAAATGATAGGCATGTTAGTATCAATATTCCAGGAAGTATTCCCAGCCCAGAGATCACCGTGAATAAGACAAGGCTGTATCTGGCGACCTCCAGTCTCAAGTGGTCGCAACAAACGTGGAATGACTTTTTCGAGGATTCCTTGGCAAAGTTCTTGCATTTCCTTATCAGTTCCTTGAGACTTTTCCTCAGCATGAATGAACCACTTCATGGAATGATAATAGGCTTCTTCCCAAGTCTCTTGCCACTCTGTGTACTGTGGTATTGTTCCTTTATAGGTGGGAACAAAGAAGCCGTATTTGCCATTTGGTGAAATGCCTTTCGAGTGTAGCTCTGCAAGCGTCGAGGTAAAAGCTTGAATTTCAGGGATTTCGTCGCTCATATTAATTAGCTCACAGCAGAAGAAGTGAATGTCCGGAGCAGAGGCGTAAGTGCCACTTCCAATTGGCTCTGGCACAAATTTTGGAAGAACCTGATAAATAGCTGTCATCGAGGCAAACTCGCCAAGAACCATGCCCTTCCCATTGTCGCCTTGAGAAACCTAACATAACATAAGTTTGGAGTTGAGATATTGTGTGAATGATGAGCCACCTTGAGAAAGTAAGATCTTGAAGTACCATCTGACATTATAGTCGCAACTTCAGCGGTCCTGGTCCAATAACTGGCGCCATGAGGACTGATGCTTTCAATCTCGGTGCCCGGTGGAAATTCTGAGCTTGTCAAAAGCTGCTTGTTCGTGAAACATGCTGACCCATACTTACTCGCCTTGACATTTTCATCCACAAAACTGATCCATTTCTCATCGACATCGATGGGCTTACCCCATTCTGCTGGGGTCATGACGTGTAAAACTTCCATAGGGGTCGCCATGTCTACGTAGGAGGGACTCCTAGACACGGGTGTCAATAATGTACGATATGAATAGTGGAAACAGGATTTCAAGGGCCACAAACGGAAAGGACAACAACACTGTTTATTAACTTTGATCCTCAAGATCCAAGTGTCTCCCTTATCTTGTGATGAGTATAGAAGGGGGCTTTTTACCACACCAATCCACGGGAATCTGCATTCGCTCGAACGCCCTTTTATTGAAGGTGTATTGTATTCTATTATGGTGGCGCAATCATCAATGGAATGATACATCAATTTTATGACGAGGCGTGTTTTGATTGGCGTTGGTTATTGATTATGAACTATTGATAATAGAGTGCTGACATTCGCCTCACAGGATATATGTATGTGGTTTGGATGCTTATACCCCTAAATGCTAAGTGATAGTCCGATGGAACGCTGCTTGGTGAATACTGTCCGCACCTTTTCTTTGAATTATTTGAAGACAATTTTTGAAACTTCCAGGTTTTCATATCCCATAGCCATCTGGTACCTCCCTCCTTGATATATACAAGACAATGGTTTGTTCATATTACCTTTCATGACGTGAAAGCGGGTCTCTTCCATAACCTAAAGCGAGCGTTCTTACCCCTTATTAGTTTACCTGATTCTAAAGATTTACCGGCCGTGCACGAGCTAAAGAAAATGGATCTCAAGCAGCGCCTTACGAACTCAACCTCGAGTTCCAGTGGCTCTTTATTGTCTGCCCGCAGCTGGCTCTCAGGAGCTGGCGAATCCGACACAAGTGATGATAAGATTGGGCCCTTGGGATTAAATACTCTATCGATCCCATCAACCGGTTTTGCGAACGCTGATTTAATTTTTGTACATGGTCTTGGGGGAGGCTCACAAAAGACATGGATGAAGTCAGGTGATCAATCATTGTACTGGCCAAAAGAGTGGCTACCAGGCGAAGAAGCTTTCAAAGATGTTAGGATCCATAGCTTTGGATACGATTCAAATTGGGGGAAAAAGAGTATCCTCGGCATCTACGATTTCGCAAACGCTCTGCTCAATTGTATACTTGATTGCCCCACCATCCCTCAGAATACTAAGGTATGCCCTTTTCTTGTGATAGCAGCAATTTCATACCAAGCTCCTCTCTCTTTGAAACTCGCGACTGGATTCCTTAAAAGCTTGAATTGTAATTTTCGAGCAAAAGAACTGGCCGTTGTGTATTGTCAATCTTCTGCCTCAAATCTTGTTTACATAATTTGAATTAGGCTCCTATTGTGTTAGTCGGCCATAGTATGGGTGGTCTCGTGATAAAGCGAGCATATATCTCCGCGAAAAAAAACACAAAATATGCAGCTCTAGCAACTCGCATACAAGGTGCACTCTTCCTGGCTACACCGCACCGAGGTTCAGACCTAGCCCAAGTATTCTCAAAGCTTCTCCACCTGGTGGGTGGAAACAGACCCTTTGTGGCCGATCTAACACGAGACTCGTTAGCTCTTCGATCAATAAATGATGAATTTCCAGACCTGTGCCAGGATATTCTACTTTATTCGTTCTATGAGACAGTTCCAACTAGTTTTGCAATAAAAAAGAGTCTTGTCGTTGAAAGAGACCTGGCAATAATGGGATATGCAAATGAACGAAGGGATTATTTATATGCCGATCACCGGAATGTCTGTAAGTACGATAGTCGAAACGATCCTAACTATCTGGCAGTGAGAAACGCCCTCGTCTCAACTTTAGCTATTTTACGTGATCGGTTTAACTCGTCCAAAAAGAAAGTAAACAATGAACGACGACAATTACTCGATACCCTTTTGGGTGTGTCAGAGGGGCCTGAAGACGAGTTCATGAGCGCTGATAGTCATCGAATGGACGGCTCCGTCGAGTGGTTGATCAGGAAGGAGAACTTCCAGGAATGGATCCACTATAATAATCCGCCAATTTACTCCATCACCGCAAAGCCTGCTACAGGCAAGACAGTCTTGAGCGGAAAAGTTATCACAACTCTTAGAACGCTTGGTAAGCGATGCAGCTTCCACTTTTTCCGACACGATACGAAAGAGAAGTCAAATATCGTTTCTTTTCTCTTGTCAATGGCATGGCAGATGGCATACTCTGATGAAGGAATCATGAACAAATGCCTCGAAATTCTCGAGAAAGACGATCATTTGAAAGCTGATTATCGTGCTCTTTGGCGGAAACTATTCTTGGACGGAATTTTCAAGGTACAATGTGAACAAATTCACTATTGGGTCATTGATGCCCTAGATGAATGTCAGAATGAGGCAGATATTATCTTGTTGCTTATCAGAACAGCTGAGGTCTCCTCGCTACATATTCTAACAACTTCAAGGAATAAATTTGAGTCTCGTCAAAAGCTGGGAGACTCTAGAGTCCGGGTACTCTCCGCAGGAATCCTCCAGGAAGATAGTAAGTCCGATATAATGATGTATGTTGAGGCAAATGTGGATAATCTTCCTGCGGTGGGTGAGGATGGCAAACAGTCTATTGCCTATCAGATAGTCGAGAAGTCAAATGGTTGTTTTCTTTGGGTTAGTATAGTTGTTCAAGAGCTTAGGAACGTATACACATCCACAGATCAGCAAAAGATTCTGGACGAAATCCCAACGGACATGAATGAACTATATGCCCGTATATTGAACACGATGTCAAAAGCTCCGTACGGAAAAGAGCTTGCAAAAGCCATTATAATATGGACAGTCTGCTCTATTCGTCCACTGAAAATTCCCGAGCTTCATGCAGCCCTTCAGCTAGACCTCAAAACATCAATAGATAGTCTCGAAAAGTCCATACGATCTTATTGTGGACAACTCATATACATCGACACAAATGAGCAAATACAAATGACTCATCTTACAGCACGACAGTTTCTTCTCGATATCAACACAAAATCAGAGTTTGCAGTCAATGAGAAGGATGGCCATCGCCGATTATTGTTGACCATCCTACACTTTTTCAATAACGACATGGTAAAAAGCACAAGACGTCGCAGATCCAGTGGTAACAACACGTCTAAAGGAGGCCCCACTCTCATGGCTTATGCATCAGAATCTTTGTCCGAACACATAGCTCACGTTTCTTCAATGGATCGAGACGTTTTGCTCTGTTTAGCAAAATTCTTCAAATCCCCCAATGTTCTGCACTGGATCAAGCACATTGCACAGCATTCCGATCAACAATGATTAGTCGAAACAGGCAAGGCTCTTGGTACCTTCTTGCAGGATAGTACAGATCAGACATTGACAAATGCTAAGGATATAGAGTTACTAACTTGTTGGGGAACTGATCTGGTTCGGCTCGTGATGCAGTTTGGAAAGCCCCTTGAAGCATATCCCGACTCTATATTCAATCTTATCCCCCCATTCTGCCCATCTGAAACTGCTTTAAGAAAGCAATTTGGATCCTCAATTCGAAACATCAATGTTCGAGGATTACGAGCTGAAACGTGGGATGATTGTTTGGCTACCGTGGTCGATGCCTCCGAGCAATACTCAAGTCTGGCATGTACAAATACCCAATTTGCAGTTGGATGTTTCAGCGGGAAAATATCTCTCTTCAAGCAAATGACCTGTCAAAGAATCACGCAACTACAGCATGACGAGCCTGTAAGGCTCTTGATATTTGGTGAGGCCAAAAACATACTTGTTTCTGCAGGCTCGAAGCGTATCTGCGTTTGGGACCTCAAAACCAAAGAACAGCTCAGTGTTTTTCAAACCCCCCAGCAATGTATGGCGATAGCTCTGGATGATCAAGATCGTTATCTCTTGGCTGCGCTCAAAAATCACCGCTTGCTCATCTGGGATCTTGAAAACGAAGGTCCGCCAGAGGCTATTGATTGGACACAGGGTTTAGAAGCTATGACGATTCGGCTATACAGACGTCCCACCACTGCTGCTTTTGGCATCGATTCAAATCTTCTAGCAGTTATATACAAAGGCCAGGATATCTTGTTATGGAGTCTTGCCAATGACGAACTTGTAGCTCTATACAGTAGGGAGACTGGTATCAGCGCTGAGAGTCTAGGAAAGCCTTACGGCTCATCTGGTGTGCGATGTCTAGTATTTGGAAATGGCTCCACTGCACATTTACTTGCATGCGCGTACACCGATGGCGAGCTTGTATTGTTTGATACTTCTGTTAGCGAGATAAAAAACGGATTGTGGCATTCGCACATATTCTTGCCTGTTCGGCAGATGGCTATATGTTGGCTACAGCTGACCCAGCCGGAACTATTCAGCTTTTCAATCTAGAAACATTGCAATTAATTTATCGTATCAATTCGGTCGAGCCTGGGATCCAAAGCCTCGCATTTAGCAGGGATAATTTGCGTTTATTAGACACCCGAGGATCACGATGTCGAGTCTGGGATCTGAGTGATCTAGTAACGGAGTATCCTGCATTACGAAAAGAGAATGTAAGCTTGGCGGTTGACCCGGAAATACCACAATCTCTCAATTTAGAACCCTTTGAAAAGTCAGTTACGGTTACATCACTAGCTTGCGATAACGATGGTGAGGCCTTTTTCGTAGGAAAGGAGGACGGTTCCGTCCATGTTTATTCAATCGAATCTGGTCAGTCGACCGGGGAACTTTTTACTCATGCTCGCGGGGTTTCAATCGAAGTTCTTTATTTCGAGGATCAAAGTTTTACCCTCACAAGTATCGATTCATCTAGCAGAATCATGATACATAAATTGGTACGCGAGGATCGCCTAATATTAGCTGGTGAGAATATTCTTGATTACCGAGCGGACGTAGCGGTTAGTCAATTAGTCTGCCAACCGGGACTACAGCATATTCTCATTTGTTCCACCCAACTTGACATGCTATGGTCCATCTCACCAGGCCATAACAAATGCTTAACCACCAACCACTATGAACATAGAGAGCCGCATCGATGGTCAAGTCATCCGCATAATCCTCACCAAATTATTCTCATTAGCAGCCATACGGCGCACATTCATGATTGGGAGACTCTGGAAAGACTTACTGATGCTGGAGGGATCGACTTATACGACAAACTGATACCTGGGATGTCAATTCAATCAATTACTCCCTGCTTTGGCGGCACAGCACTTGCCACTACATTCATCGAACCGAACCAGAGCAATTCAAAGTCAAAATTAGTGATCTGGAGCACCTCTGACTTCACACCCAAGTCGAAAGTTGCAGTTCCAACCCCTTCCTACTGTGTATTAAGCAAAAATGTTGAAGTTCTGATCGGTACAACTTGTGTAGGTACAGAACAATCAGAACGTCTGGTCTTCTTACATGGCAGTCAGTGGGTTTGTGCTACCGACATGAGTTCTGTCAAAACAAATCGTTTCGCACGTCATTTCTTCTTCCCGGCCGATTGGCTAGATACAACAAAAGACACTTCTTTAACTATGAAAGTAACCAAGAAAGGGGATGTCTTACTTGTTAAAGAGGACGAGGTTGCGGTTGTAAGGAGAGGGTTACTTACTTCAGAATTAATGCCAGGGGGTAGCAACCTTTTGGCACCAGCTGTGAATTAATACTATAGATCTAAGGATTTAATCGTAGTATTTCAGGTACATGATGATAATAATGGAGCGAGTCCAACTTGGTTGATGGCATCAAATTAAAATAAGCTACCTCTTCAAAGAAGAATGGAAATAATAACAGTTATAGAGATGGAGAGTACGGTACTGAACAGCAAGAAATAATCAGAGTTCACATATAAGGTTAGATAGTGGAATAATGCAGGATACTATGCGAATCGGAGTATGCAATTTGAGATTAGAGAACGATTGGGCTACAGGTGGGTGTAACTAATCAATCATGTCTGTATACACCCCCAGAAAGTAATTCTCAAGTAAAGTGATACACTTCTTACGTCTTTTCAGAGAAGTAAAATAGCCACGATAGTGTAGACAGGGTCTGTATCACCACTTGCTCATGAATATTTGATGCTTTCCTTCCGGACATCTGGCAATGAACAATGTCCAAGCAGAGCCCAAACCTGCTTCATATATAGGAATAGGAGGACTAGATAACGTTTGTAAAGCCCTTGGTTGTGGACAAAATATGTGTTGCGACGCCAGCAAACTTCGAAGCTCAAATGTAAGTTACCTAGCAGTTAGTATAGCATAAGACACTGTGAGATACTAAGATGAACCGGAAACTAATCGCAAATGCAGGAAAGTTCTCAGACACGGAAGTCTCGTTTGAAATCCTTTGAAAACTTAAGAACTCCGGTACAACCCATGTGTGCGAAGAGTTCACAAACCAAAAAAAACCAAGCAAAGAAACGATGTATCTTGTATTAATGATGATAAAAAAAACATTGCTAAAACCACCAATTCGCGCCATTAAACACCACCCTTTAGACCCAATGTCGTCCAGAGATCCCGAACATAAACGATCATATTCTAGAAGTTATCCCTTCTTGGGAGTAGGATCTTTCTGACGAGGCGGAGCAGGTTCACCTGCGGATTTCCGACTCATTTTCTTTAACTTTAGACCGCTTTTGTTCGGTTCAGCCACGAACGAGGAATCGCTATCCGATGGCCCTGTATCTGAAAGATCGTGAATTGCCTGAGTGGAAGCATTAGAGTCTGCCTTTTTGCGTGTCATATTGAATAACGTTATCGACTAGGTGAAAGTTTCGAGGATTTGTGTGATTCAGAATAGAGTGTAGTGCCGTGAGCCTTGAGCCTGAATGAGATGAGTGTAGTCAACCATGATCTTGTGTTACTCATGGCATATACTTATACCAGAAAAGAACGCCGTATATAAAATTTCCTCGCAGATAAGGTCGTGTATCCGGCGGTTTGGGTTGCTCGAGAACTCTTCCGAGCAAGAATTTTTCCAAAAAAAGAATTAGACCGTTTGCTGGCACTTCTTTGTAGAACAGTATCCAGCGTCCCGATACCAATCAACTGTAGCCTAGCATAGCGACTAAACGTACAAAAAAAGAAACATAGAATGGAGTCATGTGTGACAAAAGACGGCTGATACCATTAAAGGCCGAGTTTCAAGCCCGAAAGACAATGTTTTTTTGTAGGCCAACGTTGAGGCCTTGCAACAGAGAATTCGTCAAACCAACAACTATGATTCTGAGATTATGGATCGAATAGACAATTTTAATAGTATGGTATACTCCATTGACAACTTACAAAGCACCGGGCGTTGTGGATGAAGACAGAGAGAAATTCTCGAAACTCTTGACTGACAAAAACGATGTTCACGACATTGACTCGTGCAATTGTTTTTAAACTTGCTTTGTTCCCACTCCTCCCGGATTATTGCGAAAGGTGTCACCAGAAGAAAGACTTGCAACGTGTGAACGAAATCAATGCGCTGATAGAATGAGGTGTCAAATTGTCTGATTGTTATATAATGAAGGGGCTGTTGCGATTTCGAACTTCGGCCAAGGGCTTTCCCATATTTTAATGCCGCTATGTGACAAGTCCAGTAGAAGATATGTACGTTAGATCGATTCCACTCAGGTTTCAATGATTTGAAAAAGATTATATTGCATGAACGGGACAACGAACCGAGGAATCTACCGAGGAAGCTCACTATGAAAATGCTCATAGTTGTCCAAGCAATCTGATGAGAGTATCGACTCAAACAAGCAGAATTAAGGTTAGTTAGTGATGGACAGTAGAAGAGTGGGCAATTGGAGCGACGACTCGTTCGGTAACTTCGCCCGATCTCGAAGGATGGAGCACTCCGCCAGCATTTCATCATTGTGGGTTGAAAGGGGGGAAACATCGGACGGAGTTTTAGCTTGTCGATCTCACTTGAATAAATTGCCGCAATATATACATACTCTTAAGAAGAACTAACGGTGAGAGCTGAGTTCAATTAGAGTTCCAGAAAATTCTCCGCTGTCAGAAAAGCCATGGTACAAATCATTATTGATGTCTCGAAGCCTTGGCATTTGAAATCCAACGAGTTTCGAACAGCCACGACAGCAAAATATGCTGTGTTCAACAATCAAATTGAAAAGAGAATTTCGGCAACAAAATGTGGTCCTTTTCAACTTCTCGTATTGTAGGTTTGAATAATCAAAGATTTTTCTCAGTGGTGATCTTGTATCAAAGAGACAACTTGACAGAACCTTGCTTACTTGGCTGAAGTTTCTGGTTCGAGGTTTTTACCAATTCAGGGATATTTATATTGATGTGATAAGGTCTATCACTATAAGAATCCTTGCTACTGTAATGGTAGGGAGTCAACAAGGTTGTTCTTCCCCAGTCCGTGGAAACATTTGATGGAATGATTGGACTGATAAGAACCGGACATCCGAAGTAACCGCTTATTCTTTGCATATCACAATCACAGAATGAAGATCCGATCTGAGGAAACTTTTCGATGGTGGTTATGATTGTGATAGTGATGGTGTTGTTGACTCGGTGGCCAAGGAAGCTGTGAGCCTGCACACGATCTTTTGGCTTCGAAGGCGGCTCGACTGCCTAGATTGAGATGCGGTATCACAGATTCGATATTGTTGAATGCAAGTAAGCGCGCCTCTGAAGTTTTACCAAGTGAGATTCTAAAGAAAGAGTATTGATGGCGTATCCTGCGTATCTTGTCGTCATAATCTTGATATCTGGTTGGAACATTTTGAATGAAATATCTCGGCCTACTTTATAAATCATCAATTCGAAACGTCGTTAATCAAATCCACTATATTAAACGATAACATTTAACCTATTTGGGACTAGTGCTGATGTATGTATCCTTGAATGTCATTAAGAAATCTAGAACGAAAGTTTTCTCAACCTGTGCCAACCCACCATAATTCAACAAGATGATTTTCATATGTTTCTACCAGTAAACTCCCTGGTTTTTCCCCTGAGAGATTGATAACACATGTCTTGCTGTTTTTTTCGGAGAGATTGGTAACATTATAGTACAAATGAAGTCAATCTTATACGATTAATTATCAATGAAACACTTCAGCGGCGGTGAGATTGGTAAACGCGGCTGGCTACAGCTTCAATCTTGCCAGGGGAAAACAAAGAAAACAGCCAGCCTGATTTCTTTTTTACATGTACCTCCAATTCATTGCGATTGGTTGATAGCAAGTGCTGAAATATGTCCCGAGCTTTCAGTCAAGCTTCCTGATCCACCAGATCAATATACCTTAAATTATGGAGGGGCGGCTGTTGAATCGACCCACAAATTTCAAATGATCTGGAATCATCCACTATCATTTTGTTGCTGTTCAAATACTTCTTCGTCTCTGTGTTTTTCATTTGATTTTCTTCTTTCTTTACCAGCTTTCGAAGTATCTCACCTTCAGTCTCTCTTTCTTCAAAGATCTGCTCTTAACACAATCCCTTGGCTGTGCCATCTCTTACGTTCTTCTTATACACCAAGAATACATTAGTAGGCCAGATCCTCTGTACAAAACAAAAAATAAAGATTTCGACAATCATACCCCAACAAAAATGAAGTGCAACGCCGTCATCCTCGCCAGCTTCGCGCTCGGCCAATCTGTTATGGCAACAAACATCTATCGTCCTGGTGGCCAGTAAGTACAATATGCTTTTCGTATTCAATCCCTACCATTTGCTAAGTGTCGAAATAGTTACCAAGTCCGAGCCTTCAATGAATCGGAGCCAATCTTCCCATCTGGAACTGGAGCTTCATCTGGTTTCGCTCGCCCAACCGGAAAGCCATCCTACCACACCTCATCCAAGAAGCCTTGCAAGACCAAGTCATCTTCTGCAGTAGCATCTTCAGTCGCAGCTTCATCTGTGGCAGCAACTTCCGCCGCAGCAACAAGCTCCAAAGCTTCTGTCATTACCTCCGCACCAGCAGTCAGCTCCGACCTTGCCACACCAAGCACTGCCTTGTACACAACTACCATTACAAACCACCGTTCTGAGACTGTCGTTGTCACTGTGACTCCAAAACCCGCAACCTCTACTTCAGAAGCCTCCGCCTCTACCACTGCCGTTGTTGTACCAACAACCTTGAAGAGTGCTGATGTAGATACCTCCTCAACATTCGTTGCTCCATCCTCTTCCAAGACCTCAGCCAACTCCCTTCCACCATACCCAACAACTTTGTCAACTGGCACTTCGTCAACTATTGCTTCCACCGGCTTTGCTTCAGGAACTGGTGGTGTTGCTTACCCAACCGGCAGCACTATCGCTGCTTACTACCAATGTGGAGGAATTGGTTATACTGGATCTACCACCTGTGTTGAGGGTACCCACTGCCAGGTCCAGAATCCATACTACTCTCAATGTATCTACCAGTCTTAAGTGTGCGGATTAGAAAGGAGACTTCGTGGATTTGACAATTGGATGCGACAGAGTTTGATTCACCTTGATGGATGACAGTGTAGAGGTTCACTTCTTGTTCTATCTTACGATAGCCTTTTTTACAAATATAAATGACTTTACCATGCTCATGAATTACTTCCTCGTCTCGTCTTTGGTTTTGATTGAAAATAATTTGCAATGCTGAAATACAATATTCTAGAGTTCTTTTATTTCCTATGCTATCATGATGAAACCACCCTCTGGATAGTCTTATCAAGGTTCTCTAGTATGTTCCTAACCATGAATGTTAACTCTAAATTGTGTGACTTAATCATCATCTTCATGTTCGTAGAATGTATCGTAGAAACAGACTATCTAGAGTGATCCCGTAAGGCTTCAGAGAAAGCAAAGGCTGATTTGTCCAGTTCGTTACCAACATTTTGAATTTTTTCCAATACAATCAAACCATTTCGAAATATCACTACCTAGTAGTTACACGACCTTCTATTTCTTCTCAATCCTCAATTCTCAATCCTCAACATCTTTTCATTTCTCCAAAAAAGACAGATCGTATACGTACCTGCATATGCAATCCACACCAAGCAAAATGCAAAAATTTCGGGAAAGAGTATCCCAGCAATCTAGAAATTATTCCGAATTTCGAGCCATCCTGTCATTTTCCGTAGCCCTATCGGCCCCCACAATACTTCGCTTAAACTTGAGATTTCTGGTTTCACATCTCCACTTCGCAACACAACCATCTCTTAAATAATAATATATATTCACATAACACCATCCAATCATAACGAGTCCTTTATAACTCCCATATCATCATTAAACCGATATTGTTTCATCAAGCCGGTTGGTGACGAGTGGGTGTATATCAAATGGTGGTGTGGTGTAATGGTAGCACGTGGTGTTGTGGTTTCTCTAAGGGTCTTCACGAAGATGAGCTGTTACAGGCTCTACAATCCCCGCTTCAATCTGGGTTCGATTCCCAGCACCGCCAACAGTAACCTTTTTGCTCTTTTCCTCAAGTTTTGAAGTTGTTGTGATGTTCTTTTGGTGGTTGTGGTGAAGATTATGAGGGAGAATATTATAGTCACGTGATCTCGACTCGGGACTGTTTGTGCTTTTGCTCTTCATTTCCGTCTCTATTATGCTGCGATTTGGGATGGATGGTATGAGGTTGTTTTGTTGCCCTGGAAAGGCCAGAGGAACATCAGATGATGGAAGTAGAACACAAACTGAACTAATCACTTCTTAATCTAACATTATCACTTCTTTTCCTCTCCTTCGTTCCCACGCATCATACGGAAAAGCAAAGATCGTAGTTAGTCAACTCATCACATTTAACAAGTGTTTGATTATGAGAGCCTGAAGTGTCTTTGATTCATACTACAACTTTCTCCCGGCCGGCTTGAAACCACCCCCTTCGAAGGTTGAGCCAAAGTGTCCAATAGTCCGGATTGCAGTCCAACAATAAAAATTATCAAATCTTTTGAGATATCGAATTTGATCAAAACATCAAAATATTTTCAAATTTCTAACTGCTTTTAGACATTCAAACCATGCCAGTTTCACATGCAGATTGAATTGTTCATAAACCTAGCAAGTGCTTTATCTATCTCCAGTATATCAACGTGGTGCTTGAAAAGGTTCCATTCTTTGATCCAGGTTTCCCGGATCGATAGCATTTTCGAGGGTAAGAACCATCTTTCAAGGACTCTGTTTCAAACGTTCAATAGCAATCTGCCTAGAGAACACTCTCATCCATACACTTGCGAGGATATTGAAGTAATCCCAGGTCACATGAACTTCTCTTCTAGCATGGAAGTTGGATATATATATTGGTCATGATAAGAAGGAGATTCAGAGTCCCCGCATCATATCCAAGACGGGCACACACAGAGAAAGCGGGAAGAGAGGCGGAGTGAACTGAATTAGATACATGTAGCCACTGCTCACTCAGGAGTCAATGTTCAACGTAGATTATCACATGAAGAATAAATTTGATAATTAATCTAACACTTCTCGAGTAGCAATAACCCATTCAATCATAATATCCAAATCCCAAATCCAAGCCGCAACTACTCCCACGCAGTATACTTTCAACCACCGAGACCTTCTCTCACTCCCCTACCTTTAGTCTTCCATATACCTAATATTCACTACCCCTCCTCGACTATCTCCATCTATCAAGTGCTCGAGAATACATGCACGCATATAGTTTTCTTGAAAAAGAGGTGACAAATAGACAAGCCCTTGGCGAGCAGATTAACTGTGGGATTTGGGTATAGCCAAGGACACATGTGATATGCAACAAAATATTTTATTTTCTCTTGGCGTCTGGGGATTTCTTGGGATTCAATTATGGAATTTTGTAATCTTGAATTGTGTTCATATTGTTGGTATGCTACGCCATTAAGTACCTCTTGATCCATCTATGAAATGACCGTTCGCCATGCAAAGTAATCGACCTTGTATATACTGCCCACAAATGCATCGTTATTATCATTTTGTGTCAAAACTCTCACACTGATAAGTATTATCAGGGTGTTCTAAATGGTTTGTAAATACGCCAATATACAAAAAGCTATGATTCACGGATCGCAATCCAAACTATTAGACACAGTAGATCATCTGAAGTAATAAATCAACTCGTCACCCCTCAAAAACTGCTCCCCTTGTCATAATTCTCATCACCAAGTCCATTTCTCCATCCCAATGATCCTCTCAACTTACCCTCCGCCTCCACAACTCTTCTCGGTAATCCCCTTCCAAGCCCTGTAAATACAAAGATGGCCCACTTCCACCTGAATGGATTGATCGCAATGCAAAAAGTGAACCACCATACTAATTCCAGGTATGTAAAGAAATCAAATGCACCTGTTGGGCTAAACTTCTTCAGGATTCGTGTCATATCGATCCAGCGTTCCATCCAGAAGGGTCTTGGTCTTGTAAGGGGGTCCGATAAGAACATAAGAAGGATACGTGTATAAATTCCTATGTGCCAATTGCCTACTGCACCAATGGCATTGACGTAAGTGCAATTGTTGCAACAGACGGAAGGGTGTGTGGGAGGGAAGGTTTGAAGATACCAGTTTGGTGGTGTGTAAGGATCCTGGAATGTGTCGGGTGGGAGGAAATCAAGAGATGGCCGCTCGAATCCAGTTGCCATTACAACAATGTCGCCCTTCACGAGCTTTGTTTTTCCAGGGCCACCGGGAGGAACACCTTTTGCTCGGAGATTGAAATTGATTCCATCTTCAGTGAATCCCTTGATATCGCCCCGTAGCCATTCTGCCTTTCCTTCGCGGATTTTATCCATCACGTCCGAATTGACCATAGGGGTACCTGTAAAAATGCCTTTATCGGCTGGAGCAAGATCTTCCAGATCTCTGTAAAAGAACTTCTTAAGCAGCATCTCCGGTATCCAGCTCAAGAAAGTTTCCTGTCCAAAAATATTCAACGCAAGTAGCATGTCTACGACAGCATTCCGAGGGATGATCCATTTATCACTCCTAGCCAGAATTGTCGTCTCAGCCGCTTCTTCATGGGTTGCAAATTCTAAAGCCTCAACTGCACTTGCACCACCTCCAATGACGATAATTTTCTTTCCTTTTGCGTCTTTGCCCGTCAAATCGCTTGAATGATATATCTCTCCCTTGAATTTATCCATTCCAGGGATATGTGGAATTTTTGCATCTCCACAAGTACCAACAGCTGCAATAATACCTTCGAATCGTCCTTCTGATGTATTGTTGATTATCCATCTTCCTTCGTCGTCTTGGTATACTTTCTCGACTTTAGTATCGAATTTTGTTTTCTCCTCTAAACCATAACGTTTCCAGAGTTCGGTGATTTGAGATACAATTTGTTGTTGATTTGGATAACCACCTTTCCATTGAACAGAGGGATGGAATCGATACATCAACGAATGGATTTGTAGACCAGATGTACTGTTAACTCTCTATTGCATCGTATTAGCATAAATTCCCTTCGATTCTGGGGGTTTCTGTGCCAAATATGTAAGGAAGAAATAGTAAACTTACACTCCATATACCACCCAATTGACTTCTGGGACCAGCCTCAAAAATCTGCACATCAAATCCATGACCAACACAGTGAGAAGCAGCAGAAACACCTGTCAATCCAGCACCAATAATTGCAATCTTGGGTCTTCCAAGTTTTTGACCCTCAACCGGTGGTGAAGGAGAAAGGAGTTTGGCGAGAAAGTATTGCCATGCTTGGTAAAGAAAGAGGAAGGGATGAAATATGGGATATAATAACTCCATCTTCTGAATTGGATGTTTTTCAAAAAAGAAGGAACGGAAGTTGTATTAATTGATGAAGAAAGAGAAAGGGAAGAGTATTTATTGCACTTAGAAAAGAGCTTTGCTTTTGCTTTTGCTTTATTGACATGTGCAAGTGGGATACTGCGTGGACGGGCCGTGCGGTATGTATGTATATGACGTACCTACTTTCTGGTGAATAAATATGGAACACTAGACGACCAATAGGATTGATTAATTGAACTACAAGCCAGGCGAACAATTCCCGATTATTTCCAGCTGATATTTTTAACATACTGTGTTTCTAGACCCCCTGAATATCCTCGGCAGTCATAATCTCGATCGCCGCATCAACTATTTTCGAAATTTTATGTTGTTTCTTTGATTCTTTCTGTAGATTTTTGGAGAGAAAATATTGGTTGATTGAATGACAGTGATCTGTGTTGAAAGGAGACATTTTTTTATAGTAGGACAGCAGGAGTAGGATATGTAAGAAGAATCGCTACTCCTTAGCCTGTCCCATTAGACAGCATGCATGCAGTCCAGAAATACCGAAACCTAAAATTTAAAGCAAGCAGACAAACAGATGGCAAATTACAGAAGGAAAAACACAGTATATTTATTGATTTTGGCCGCATAAATAATCATGATCCAGGACTTTTGAAGTCAATTTTCACACTCTCAACGGCAATGCTATGGGCTATCTCAGGAGCGAAATGGTTAGTTCGAGGATTCTAAGCTCGCCCTGATTATGCTTGGATTCAATGCTATCCTGTGAAGATTATTTAATCTATGAACTATCATAAGCTCTTGGGATACGACGCAAAGGAATACTTTGCAATGTGATAACAAACTCTCATATTGTGTTTCAGAGTGTACCGTTATATCCAAGTCGATCGATTATCATTCAATATTGCTGTGCATCAGGTAAGTCTGTGATGAATATCCATAAATTTTGTGTGTGAATCAGACGTTAGGTTATCACAGTCCTATCCCACTCCACCCATTTACATGCTCTGTATAGATCGTAGCGAGTAGAATATACGATAACCTCTGTTTCACTGGTGCATTTCATCAAGTAATTCTCTAAAACTACGCGTTTGTTAATGCCAAACAACCAACCGAATTGTTCCTTTGCTGAAAGTCAATGATGTGTCATAAGAAAATAACGAGGCACCAATAGAGAACAACAGTACCAGTAGACGTACTCCTCCGAGTCTTTCCCAGCCAATAATGAGTTGAGCAATATGTTCTAAGAGTTTGACGTACTAAGAGTGAATGCCATCCAATCCCGTGGCTTCGTCTGAAAATCTTCTAAACTAGCGTCCTCAAAATGTCTATTTAAACTCGGATTCCCCCCACGACTTCCATTTTCTTTTCTTTCTTCTTCATACCACCTTGCCTTTTACACAGGTAAGTCGCACTTTGATGGGGGCCTATACCCTCGGTGGTGGGTGACATGCTACAAAGTGGTGAACGCCCTTTACGAAGCGCAGAATCACCTTCACAGAGTGGCTATCACCTTCCTTCGGGAAGCGCTGCATACCCTCTCCGAAGTGCTGAACCTCCTTCACAAAGTGGCACTCCCCTTCCCAGCATGCCGCTCACTGCAGAGGGTGTAGGCCTTCATCAAAGTGTGGCTTACCTTTGTAAGAGACGAGGTATAGAGAGTCCATCTTTCGATCAAGAATGTTAGATGGGACGAGCTGGTTCGCCGGCCCGGTAGTCCGCGGACTGCTCTCATAATTTTTGATTCACAATTCCCTAGAGGAAACTTCTTTTTAATCGGTCCAAGATAAATCACTTTTTTCATTCATCACGAGATTGACCACAATACCTTACCCAATTTTCCTTCATTGGTCTCCGGACTAGCGATTAGGACTGTGTTTGACTTTTTTTTTGTCGATGTGGCCTTTTCGCTGCACTAAGAAAGAAGTAACGGCGATGGCGATGATGATTCTGGTGCAGAGGAAGGAGCGAAAGGGTAAGTATTCGGGACTACGGCAGTTCACGTTTGCGTTCATGCCTTTCTTGTGATTGGCCACTTGGCCATGTACTAGTATTCATCATGTGTCAAGTAATTTAGTTATTAGTCAGTTCAATCGAGATTATACACATACTCCCACCCCCTGACAAAGCTGTGTTCCTTCTTTACTTCTCTTACTAACAATATTGCTGTTCCTCTTCCTCAACCCCCTTCCTAAACCCCCTTCCTCAACCCCCTTCCTCAACCCCCTTCCTCAACCCTCTTTCTCAATCCCCTTCCTCACCCGAAGCGACTATTCTCTCTATAGCCGATCCCCTCTCATCTCTAAACTGAACATCAAGCTTTCCAAAAAGAATTCTGCCACTATCCCGACTCTCTTCGTCCATCCTGATGAACCTCATAATCATACTATTCACACTTCCCCGAGAAATCTATGCCGCCCTCTCTCAATAGTAAACTGGCCAGATCATGATCTCGGGAATAATCCATTATAGGCTGAAACAACACCATTGTGACTGGTCTATGGAAAATATCATTTTCGTTACTATTTGCCTTTTACTATTATTATACTGTTATATCATCAAGTCATTGCTTCAAAACCACCATTTCATTTACCACCAAACACACCCTAGCGAAATTCGTCCCACCGCATGGCAAAGATATATCGATTGATGTTCAATGTATGTTCTTATTATTCTCAAAGCTGCGTTAATGAAGAAATTCTGATTGATCGAAAGTTTCCAAAAATAATATTACCAGATACTTGATTCTTTAACTCGAACTTGAATTTCCTTTGGAAAATATGAACCGATATTCGGCCACTTGTTCGATAATAATAATTGAATCTGGTTGAAAGAGATCTACCTCGGAATCCCCGCTACCTTACAGACAAGTACCAGCTCGCTTCTGTTGTGGTTCAAGAGCAAAGAATGAAATCAAAGCAGGACAGGGCGTTCATAGTCAAGAAGAGAAAAGATAGCGGGTTAGAGAAAAAAGAAGCATGAGCTCTGTGAGCTAGTGTGGGCCTTTCAGGAGGAGGGGTTTATAGAAGTCATGATTTCCCAATCGTTTTACTAAAAATGCACTTCCTCTTTCACTCAATACCTTTTGCGTTTACACACGGCATAAAAATATCCCATACAAATTAAGGGGACAGGGAACTATCCAAGTACTTAGTACTAGCAAATTGCATCAAATTCATCACAACGATGCAAGCACATTCAATCATACAGTTACACAAAAGCTATGAAGGTTGGCAATAACACGAGTTGCGTATGAAGTGGTAATAATAACAATACAATCACAACAGCAATGAAGAACCTTCGAATGTATTTGGAAGTTGATAGTAAGCTCAGATTCTACACCCTTGAAAATCGATATTCCGACTGTTAGGACTCTTAGAACCTAGAAAACACCCCAAGTAGTATTCTTGCCATACGTAACGAAACATTCAGATTATAGAAAGGAAATTCTCGATAGTTCAAATGCAAGAAGTTTTACAAGAAAGGATGGGTATAGAAGCGTGTTTTATGTTTTGGAAGATTTGGCAAGTATCACTATCTCTCCTCCATATTTCCAGTAATGAAATTCGATGCGATCCAGTACTTTTCTGGAGCAGGTCTAGACAATTTAACAAAGACTCTGACTGAGCTAATATACTGAATAGCATTGCTATCAGCAACAAAAGAAAAATAGCGAAGAAATTTTGTCCTACCATATTGCGAACACTTACTCTCATTACCACACGCAAAGGGAATAACTCAAATATATATCCGCGAAACGAAATCTGGTATTCCTCAACTCCATTTGATACCGCAATACTGTATATGGACACATAGACATAACCACCATTTGGGAATATAAACATCAAGCATGTCGAATTTCAATCAGTCCAACTCCAAGCGCCATACTAGTTGATAATTGTCGCGACGAGGGAAATCCATCCGCGCCTAAATCCACCAAGCGCAATCTTCCGTATTCCTTCCAGTCATCACCACATCTGTCTTCCCATTCCTATTATTGCACTGATCCCTCTCGCTTGCGCTTGTGATTTAACGAGCATTCCCTTTCCCCGCATCTTTTATTCGACGTTCGTGCTCGGGGATTCTTGGATGTAGAATAGTCGATTGATTTTCCGAGATTGAATCCTGTCAGATTCAAATATTTCTCATGTCCACTCAGCACTTTAGCCTATCCCATAAAGATCTCACTCTATTCCCAAACTCCCCCTGCCACATTGACCCACTCTCTACCATTACGCCCTAACCAATCCATAGAATAAAGTCCAGGTCAATACAAATCCACTCAAACCCTCTACTAACCCTCCCGACCAAAACTCCCACGCGCCTCTAAAATATCGATCTCCCTTGGTATCTTTACTCATATGCGGAGCTATCCGAAACACATATACGAGAGCACTAGTGAGGAGTGTAAAGAAGATGTAGAACAGGAATCCAGGGTAAGATTCAAGACCGAGGATACCAGCGGCGACACCAAAGAGGGAGGCTGTGAGGTTGTGGAGAGTTGCGAGAGTCTATAGAGAATGATGATTAGCTGATATGTTTGCGTAAGAGAGAAGGTTAACGAAGCTGCAATTGTAGTAGCTTGATCAATATCGAGATTGTTTCAGGCTGGCTCGACGTAATTCACCCAAATGGTGCCTCCAACTTGAGCCTGTCAAATTAAATAACGAACCTTTGTATTGTGTATCACAGACTCTTGCACAATCGGACTTATTTGCATTTCTCGTTCCGTAAGCATGATGACGAATTTACTTTTGTTTACTGCGGTGATAATGTGACGAAGACTATCGGGCGATATGCGAAGCTTCAATAAAGGAATTGAAGGTTGTATTGCGTTATATTACTGGGGAGGTATTCGTGAATTGGAGGTGCTGCGGAGGGATTATCAAAATACGTGAGCACTGGAGCTTTCCAAGTGTTCTGGAGCTTACTCATTCGGGCCTTAATTTCAAGGCTTGAAGACCACATCGCAGGTTCTGGGGTCAACAGCCACATTTAGCCACAGTGAGGGAGGGCACATGTACGGAGTAGGTAGATATCAAACATGATGATATTTTGATGCGAAACAATGGCGGAAAGCTGCACCAGAAGCAAAATTTCTCTCCCTTTCTCTTGAAATGTCAGTCAGATCCAGACTTATCGCCACTACCACATGGGTGTCAAGTACGATAATGTATGCATCAATTGCAGTAAGATTAACCCCTACCTCGCCTGTTGTCACCGACTGTTCATGATCACATCAAGCAAATCCTTCGGGCATGTATAGCAGAAACCGCCCACCTCATCTCCAGCAGCTATAATGTTGTTGTGCAGTAATTTCCAAGCTCGGCTGTAAGCTTGATCCGTACTATATACCCGCCAACACCATCTTCAGCTTCCAGCTATCCCCGCGTGTCTCTTGCTCTATACTGTTGGGGACTGAATGCAGATTTCCATACTTACAAGATCACAATGTCTATAGCTACCTACTGAAATATTCAAGTCTTAGATATCTATCTACGAGAAAAGATATTCATACTTTTCAAATACTCTTATTCTAACCGAAATTCAAGGACAAATCACCAAGTCTTTCTTTGCCATCTAACCTGATGCCTACTCCACGCCTACTATTAAAAGACCCTTTGACCACCCATACATATATCGCAGCCGCGAGTTGTCATGCCGAGGATCATAACTATTCATTCACTGTGCTTACCCCTCATACTCAAGCGCAATCCTCCCAGCCCTATTTATGTTGCCGGGAGGATTTTCCATTCCGGAAGGATTTGAACAAGGAGACAGTTTCGGGAATCACCCATCTAGTTGGTTTTATGTCACGTGAATTCACACCTTCTCTGACATCAATGGCATGAATTATATCGAGCGAATACTGGAAGAGAATAGAAAGTGTGCAAGAAATTTGTTTGCTATTCTAGCTATGCTAAATTTTCAATAGTACAGGCCTGCTGTTGCAGTTTATAGAATAGACTCAGGTAGAGAGAAGTGAAAGAAATTGTAAAGAATGTGATGAGAAAAGCAGAAACAGAAACAATGCGATGCCAATAAAAAAGAAAGACATTACCCAAAAAGAAATCTAATTGACGCTGTTCGTCAGGAGTGTTAATACATGAAATTCCAAATCAGAAATGATCTGCTCTGGAATTCAAAACTGGTTGCCCAATATCCAACCACCGCCGCTATGCAATTTTACGCTGTTCCTGAAAATGCTGATAATGACTCCGAAAACTGAATGCTGCTGTTGTGTACGCCGAAATTCTCAATATCGTAAGGGGTGTAAAATATACTGGAGAAAAAGGTATGAAAGGATGAAGAAGTTAAGAAACATATCTTCCATAATCATCAAGATATTGTTGCATATGCTCCGATAACTGATACCCTTGTGTTGTTTCTGCACGACGCAAATATCGGATTGCTTGAGTGAAAGCATGTTCATCTGCTGGGGATGCAGATACGTTGCCTAGACTCATATGTGATTCTGCAGCCTGTTTGATTGTTAGATTAAACTCTCTGGACATGCGTGAGGGCTGCGACTTACTGAAGCCAATAGGTCACCAGTAGTATATCCAAGACCATCAGCGGCTCGAATGGCCCGAGTGAAGAAATCCACAGCCGGTTGTAGATAACCTCGAGCTTCGACATAGAGCGGACCTTGTCTGCGGGGGTCATTGGGCGGTGCTAGAGAAGATGAATTGTCAGAATCGTATTCTGAGAAGTAAATTTCTAAGTCAAAAGTACCTGTGGTATCATTTCCTTCTTCGTAATGAATGCGGGCTAGAGTTACTTGAGATCTTTGAAGCCAATTCTTACCCAGCCCTGATATGATAGTTGTGTTAACAAAATGCTTGTCTAGAGGTAGTAAGATATTATGTTGACTTACCCGTCAAGACGTCAACATTATCCGGGTAGTTTCTCAAAACTCTCAGCCATGCATTCTGGCAGAAGTCTGCAATATCTACAACACTTCCATTATCTGCGTCGTAGAAAGCAAAGCTTTGAAGTCCCTGGATGATCCAGACCTGCTCAGCAAAGCGTGCTGGGTCGCGAAAAAAGCGAATATGTTCGAGAGCAGTGACAGCTGAGCGAGCAGAGGGAATATAGGTTTCACATTCATGGGGTCTAGATGCGACAACTTCGTTCAGCAAAGTGATAATACTCTTGACTTGCTCAACCATATCCTCGGGATTGCCTTCGGTGCTTCTTGATTGATGACGGGAAGATTTTGAATTGCGAGACATGATTGAGTGGTGAGGTTATAGTATGAGATGGACAAGTATGAAGAAGTATGGATGGATAATGATGGTGAACGTCGATGAATGTTAAAAGTATTAGATGTGATGTTGCAAAGATCTGTTGATGTCTGATCTATTGAATAATGAAATGAGTGAGGATATCTCCTCATCTATATAGATACTCTGAAATGAAATGCACGAAGATAGATATTTGATAATAGCATTTACTCCATCATGGCATATAAAAAGCTCAGCTTGGGCAAGATCCCAAAACGGATTAGACAGGAATAAAGGAATCCTGCGGCACTCATGCCAACAAGGAGGTACCGAGATGGTGAATCTGAGCTGACTACCAGCACTAATTACATCAAGCGGTTTCCATACCCGAACTTGGGATTCTGGATCTCGGTTGAGATGCAATGAACCTTATATGATTCATGTGTTACATAACCCACAATGAATGCGGAACATGTCATGAAAAGTTCGGCGAACTGAAGACGCAACTACTATGAAGAGCCTATTCGCGATGCATCCTACAAGAGTTGGATGGTATCCATGACTGCTAACGATATATCATTGGTGACGCGGATGAGGACGCAAAACAAACGGTCGTTTGTACTATCCCATAAACGGCCATTCCTAGGACGGGGAGGCCGTAGCTCAATTACTGATATATTAGAAGACTAATGCAAGTCACTCATATCTAAGCATTTATGTGTATATCTTTAGAAATGGTTGATGAACTATGATGAAATTGTCATGATTGTGTCATGATGAGAACGTGCAGCGGAAAATTGATCACTAGCGAACCACCCCGTGATGAGTTTTAGTGGTCACCGTACAGGGATAAACCATTTTGAAGTGCCTTAGAAATTCTTATTCGATTTTTATTCATCCCGATTAGTTTGAAGTCCAAATGCTTTGAAAGGATAACAAACACACTACAAATGGGTATCAAAAGTATCAAAAGTAATCATGTTCTCCATATTTGTCATCAATTAGGTTAATTTCATCAGCATTCTATTCTGTACGAAGTTCAAGGATCTATTCGTCCGGCTTCTTTCGCTTTCGCTCCCTCCTTCTCATCCATCGATTTGACCAAGGTAAATCTAGATCTCTGAGCGCTATGTTATTTTCCTTCCCCCATTCATGTTAATGTATCCACCAAAGATTAGATCTAAATGGATTTGTAAGCTCTGAACTGTATGGTTGTATGCATGTTGATGCTTTCGACATGTGTAGTAAGCTTTCATTTCCCTGGTACGTCGACTTAGGTACTCATTGCTCAGCCTTACGGATCATTGGATTCATTAACCTCCTTGGAATCTAAACGAATATTTACCAGAAACGTTACAATATGCAAGACAGCTCGGAAAAGGAGTATATTGTGGAAATGTAAGTACGAGCACCCTCTGATGATGGTTAACATCGTATTTACATGGAACAAGAATCGTATACAATACGATCAGATCCACCATCACGACAACTTCTAATGCTCACCGAAGGATTCAAAGAGTAATTCATTATTACAACAATTCTACCACTCATCTGTTCTTTCCCAGGCATTGAAGCTCCTGGCAGAAGAGGCAAATGACCATTTTGGAATACCCATCGCACTCGGATTATGATTATTGCCATTTCAGTCATCACCTCTCTGCGCTCCTCAAGAAATAATCGAAAACGATTAGATTCTGGAACAAAGAAGAAAGAACACATATGACGTTGCCGCAAGTATGGGATTTGCTTACATGGTCTGCAGCGACACAGTAACCTTAACTCAGAATGCGAAGAAAGATTATTCGACAATCATCTTATTATTTTTACGTGCTGACTTTTCTCTCCATGGCTTATGTTGCTTGATAGGTGTTGAGGCTGGAGATAGTCTGTAGATGTGGCTGACTACTGAAAGCTGCTTGAAAATGATGTTGACAATGACATAAGATTTTTCATGGCAATGATATCCTACTCAAGACCAAGCATTATTGATTGACCAAAAGTCTCGAGTGACTGTACCTCTATGCTTTCGATATGCGGGACGATACCTATTGTAGTATACTTGGGGCATTTTTCTCAAGCGTCCGTTGGTCGAAAGATTGATCATTTTGTCCCAAAACCGCAAGAAATTAATAGGGGGCGACAATGAAGTTCGGTTATTAACATGATGTGACTAATTCTAGGAGGTTAACAAAATGTATCAGGAAGGGCGTGATCGTTATCTTTTCAATGCCATGTGGTAATCGTGTGCTCTGTACTCCTTCCCTCTTGGGCTAGCTTATTTTTACCGTAAATCTAGAAGCTTCCGGTTTTGAAGTTCACTTTATATATCAGACTTCATCTGCAAATCTCCAAGATATTATATCAGAAACTTTGATAGCAGAGTCAGGAAAGTTGTGTTCTGATTATTATTTCCCTCGGATAAGCGTCAATTCACCGAGGCTACCACAGACTCTCAAAAGGAATCTGAATTGGATGAAATTCTTAGACTTCATTTCATTTCTCCAACCAAACGCTTGAGTCGATTTTAGAATTAGAAACCAGCCAGAATTCTCATATAATCCCTCAAATCTTTCGGATCTCAAAAACCATGACCGAACGTACCCATCTAGTTTTTCATCATGACTCACATCTGTCTACCCTCCAAACCACCATCACATCCATAAGCCCTTTCCTGACGCTTTCCGAGGAAAACAAACTGCTATTCAAAGATAGCAATGACGACTCATACGTCATCATAACCAAATCTACCATTTTTCATCCCCAAGGCGGTGGTCAACCATCGGATGAATGCGTTATGGAGAATGAAGAAGGAAGCAAATTCACCGTCCAGATGGTACGCATGAGCGCCACCACCGACGGAGAAGTTCTCCACTTCGGTTCATTTACCACCCCCACTCAATTTCTCCCGGGTCAAGAAATCACCCAGACAATCGACCAGGAAAAACGTCTCTTGTACTCTCGTTACCATACCGCTGGCCATGTTCTCGGTGCTGCAGTTCGTCATCTCGTTTCCTCTTCTGTTCCCAATTTCGACGAGACGAAAGCTTCGCTCTTCCCCTCTTCCGCGGCGTGTGAGTTTGCTGGCCTCATAGAAAGTACCTGGAAAACGCCTATCCAGCAAAAACTCGACGAGTATATCGAGACGGATATGCCCGTTGAGATTCACTGGTGGGATGAGGCAGATTTCATCGCAAATGGAATGGAGAGATTGATACCCGATCGAGCAGCTATGGGAATGACGAAAGAGGAGAAGTTTAGAGTTGTGAAGATTGTGGGCGCGGAGACTTACCCCTGTGGTGGGACACATGTGGATAGTACGAACCAGTGTGGAAAAACGACTGTGAAGAAGATTGCGAGATCGAAGGGGACTAGTAGAGTCGGATATACGCTTGGTTGATGGAAATGACGTCAAACTATTCAGATCCGTAGCTTTTAGCGAAGCAACTACAATTGTAGACAAATAAGGAAAAGTCGTCCAAGGAAGATGAATATGATGATTCTAAGAATACAGAGCCGTTCAGTTTATCTAGTATGCTACTACTGTCACTGCCACTTTCTCAAGCATTGATAATTTGTTTGCTAGTTGGATTGTACGGAGTCAAAGCATGATGGGCACTATGTATATAAAAACTTAGATTCAGAAACTTCCAGTCTAATTAGATGCTGTTCAGGCGGGTTGGGCGGTAGAAGCGTTTGAGTGGAGGTTACGATGAAACAATATAGAAATGAATATGAGGAAAAAGGGGCACTCTTTTGGTTCAATTTTATACTCGCAGGAGATGGAGAAAGAATGGATTCACTTCCCGAGGTCTCTCTACACGTTTTTCAAAGGTTGGGGGATGACAAAAAGTGTTTTGGCTTCGGAAATTTCCTGCAGTACTATATCAATCGAATATTGAATGGGACCGAAAATTGAAAGATAAATTTAGCATTAGAATTCTGAGACCTTTCTCTCAAAAATAAGCGTCGTCTAAATGCCCCAAATAGACTATGTACCATATTCGCCGTTTCCCCGTCCCTCAAAAGCAACCTACTAAATCAAAGAATCATCGCTACCATTAACATGCAAAATAACCGCTATCCAGAGCCTGCATCCAAACGCCATTAGGTATTTCCCCTCAAACTCCTTCGATCCAATGCCATCCATTACCCCATCCATCACACACTATCCAACTACCCAAGCTAAACCGCTCAATCTCCCGCATCCCTCCTAACATCTCTTTCCTTCTGCACCTTTATCCCCGCCAAATCCTTCATCCCACTACTCCACCTCTGTTTATCTCCCACACCACCCACACCCTTCTGAGATGCATATCCATAAGCATTTCTCCACCCCTCAATCTCTGTCTCTATCTGCGATTCCAAATCCGCATCTACGACTCTGACGCCCAGGCTCTCTCCAAATCCACTGTCCCCACTAAGCCCCGTCCCCGAACTACCATTGCTTCCGTGCCGCTCGATCTCCGATGGGCTTCCTGAGTTTCTCTTCGCGTCGTCGAATCCAAATACGGGCTCGGTGTCTAGATCCATGTCTCGCTGTTGCCTGGGAAATAAAGTACCTGTGGTTCTTGTTCTGCTGAGAGGGTATTCTGGGGATTCTTCACTGCCGCTTCGGTTTGTTTTCTCAGAGTAATCGCGCCACATTTGGCAGAGCAAGGGGCGGAAAGTCGGTATCGAGGCGACCAAAATCCAGAGGTTGAGTTCGATTATTGCCCAAAGACCGGCGTCTACTTCGTTGACTATTGCTTTCTTAGTTGATGGGTTGAGAGCGCATGTATGATATTGGACTCCATAGGAAAGGGGTAGAAAATGGCTTAGAAGTTTAACTTTTAACTTACAAGTAGGATCAAAGCCCGGCAATCTTTGTGCAACAACCAGTCGCCATAGTCGAATTGCCGAAACTACCGTTACCCTACATTTTGGATTAGTGTGTTAGACCAAGTAACCACTATTCGTGGAAACACTCACACAAGCCCCAACAAAAAAGTGCTGCTAATAGTAATCCGCTCCCCTATACTTCTCTTGATTTGCGCAATAAACCAAACTGGGATGGACAGAACCACAATATCAAATGCAATCGTAAATGCTTCGTTGGAAGTAAAGAAGACGGGGTAATCGATGCATTTTGCGGCAATGGCAGTGTTCCAAAAAGCTTCTATCGGACGGCATGAGAATATTCCAACAACAAGCTAGAAGAGATAGAGCATCAGTACTTTCTCTCCCAAGATCCTCTGACTGGCACTTGGATCGGCATAGCATGATATGAGGTGATATGGGGCGAATGAATCTTTCAAAAACCATGAAGTTGAACTTTCAAACAGTATAATGAGATGATAGCAAGAAATTAACTCACAGCAGCAACACCCCACGCCCCATTGATTGCACTGGCGAAAAGAATTGGTATCTTCCCGCCAGTGACAGCGAATACTCTCCAATAAAGCGCCAATAGAGACAATTTGCTCGTGCTAAGAGCTATGGGATAGAGAAGAGCCAAAGCATATAGACCTTTCAGATAAGCTTCAAGATGTTCCGGATCTGATTTATGAACGTGTTGTCCGTAGAAGTTATTGTTGACTTCAACAATTATGACTGCTGTATAGACAATTGAGAGGATCTGGATCTGGTGTTAGTTTGGGTTACGTATTGTACTGTGGGAGGAGTTTTGAGAGGGTTATAGAGGGTGAAAATTACTGCTGCAATGAGAATAAACAATTCATCTAAGCCCAGGTGAATTTTGGTGTACCAGCGGGAAAAAAAGCGGATGGCAATAGTACACACAGTCAAGGCGATGAAAGCAATTGATACCGCTTTCAATAGAGGTCCCTCGTTGGCTTCGAGGTTGATACCTGGATAAATTGGTGTTGTGAAAGACATTGTAGATACTTAACAATTTAAAAGCTCACTCGAGAGTTCGACGGAAGATCTGGATGCTTATAGATTCCCGTAGACTTCCATAGCCTTGGTACTACTTTAAATGGAAGTTTGCTTTTGCGACCCGCAACTGGCGGCACGGCATATTTCTTATCTGTCTAGCCATAAAGCAAATTCACTTTATGATCAAGGAGAACGGAAAAGAGCACTTTCTGGAGGAAGAAACTCGCGCAACCTACCCCAAGAAGAGTAAGTGTCAATGGTGTGATGGCTCTACGTACAGTACAGGGCACGGTTTTGTATCGCCACACTCTTTCGATCACAATAACGAACAAGGGAGGGCTACAGATAATTCGTAATTTTTCGAAATGGAGTCTCCGCATTTTCAAAAGTAAACATGATGAAAACAAAGGCACGTGACCCAGAAAATGTCCAAAATAGTGGTCCAGATTGGCTGAACTAACTCCTTTTGTCGCAGTTTGCGAACTCCCCTGCACGCAAAGAATTTCTCCGATACATTTGATATCGGGGATCTTGCTCCCTGTAAGAATACAGGTCTTTGAAACTTCATTCGTCCATGTTTCAGTTTTCTGACTCCAGGTCCAATGACATACTGCTTACTTCGATCGAGTCTGGAAAAACATACACTTACTCTCGCAACAGAAGTACTGCAGAACACCACAGGATGCCAGAATCGTCTTCATCCAAGTTGCAATGATGTCAAACAACTGCTGGCAAGACGAGCAAATGATCAGCCGGCTTTGCTGTGATGCGGAAGCAATCCTTTCTTGTATACGCAATGTCTTGATGTCCCTCTCGTTAATGCGGTGTAAAGATTTTCGATCCTCATGCAAGTGGATAAAGAGCATTTGTACCCTCTGGTCATAACCAAGTGCCATGGAATCAGAGGGAGGAGTGACCCGTCTCGGCTCGTATATCTGAGAGCAGTAGTTGTACAATTCGGATCAAAAGAGTGTGATGGACTGGTATATGAAGGACTCGCATACGAGAGAACTCAACAGTGGAAAACTGAGCATCGAAATTGCGGAAGCAAAATGTCAGTCTGTTGGGGGTTTTCAGAAGACTCTACCTTCTCTAGCCGGTCTTCGTGGAAGGGCTGGTGTGCCCCTTGTCAAAGCTACCACGAAGACAAGTCTCCATTTAAAGTCAAGCTTATTCCGATTACAACTCGATTGATCTTGCTAATAACATTCACAACACTAGTTTGGCTGCAGATACATCAGAACGAAAGGATTTGAGTCGTGTTGAATGAAGCAAACAACAGATTACTGGTGTAAAAATAGTGGAATCGTTGATTGGACATAGGCATGAGATGGACTCGTGACCAGAGAGTTGCTTTGGCCTTGGTTAATAAAGAAATCCCAGAGTAGCTGATGTATGCGGAAGTCATATTTCCAAAAAAACTACACCCTTGATATGTCTGACTAAGGCAGGGTGCCAATTGATCTCACTGAAGATCTAGCATACCTGTAAAAGGACAAACGAACAGCCTCCAATACCTAAAAGTGTGCGTGTATTAGTTGAAAATGCCAACCGTCACAATTGAATATGTATGAGTGCCAGATTGTCAGAGTGCCAGCCTGCTACAACATGATAGAGTGATGAAGAAAGCGTTTCCCGTAGCTTTGAGACCCTCGACTGAAAAGGCTCTGAATGTGTCGTTGCTATAGCGAGGTGATGTTCCAACCTCAAGTGTCCAGAGAATTTCAGTATTTCTTCAAACCAGAACTTCGCTTCTACATTGACTTGATGTCGCACACGCCAGTGAGATCCATTCGATACCTCACCAACAATCAATGTATTGGCCCGCGTTGGCATTGTCGTGAATCGGTCCACAAACCGGACATAAGTGGTATGAACGGAATCTCTTCTCCCGATCAAGGTTCTTTTTCGTAAAGATGGCATCTACGAGGGGTTTCCTGAACAACTTGGCACCTTGATTTGTAATTTTGTTAGTTTGTCGAAGGTCGGAAAACTAAGAGGTACGACGATACGACATCGTCTCCTGGATTCCCACCCACTTCCGAAATTCCGAAGCCAATGAAACCCAAATCTTATCTTTATTACAAATTTGTGATTCGTGAAGGTTCATCCATAATATGGAATAACCTTATGCTCAGTGCTTCTCTCATATCACATGCCTCGAGTATCATGCCGAATTCCCCGGAAGACATAAATTCTCATTTCACAAGCTTTCCTTTATACTTACATTCTTGAGTCTGATACCAAACTTAGAATTCATCTGAGGCTGACTCTTTATTCATAATTCAGGCACAAAAGAGGACACAGGAGCAGACAAATCTATGTTATGTGTACATATATATGGGGCTAAAGTTTGCATAATAGCACATCGCTATCTCGTATATACCTCCATCTATCTGTAAAGTCAGAGCAGAAATAGACAGGTACAGGGCCAATTTAAGCCGAGCAACGTTGGTTCATGGAGTGGAAATGAGGTCTGGGTCTATTACCTATACGTAGGTTAAACTTGAAACCTATAATTGTTCCCTGGAAAACCGTTAGTACCCCGAATATAGTGATACTAGTGGAGTTTACCATATTGATTCCCGCTTTGATAAATATCGCGATAACTTGAAACAATTGTATATATGGTTCAACTCAAAATTGAGCAAGATTGGACGAGAACCCCTCGAAAGACCATAGCTTGTGGACTATTCAGACGAAAGTAGGAATGTTTTGAATTGTTTTGAGATGAGGAAGACGGGGGAGTAGTGGGGAAAACTTTATATCAAGGGGTTGGAGCAGTGGCTTGGAATGGTTTTGAGTGGCTTAGAGAGATCATGAATGTCGGTAAATCGGTGATTGATCCATATTAAGATTTCCCGTTACAAGGTACTCCATCTATTCCTTGATCCGAGAGATTGGTGGACTTGCCAGTTTCCTGTCGTGGACTCGCGGACTTGTGTAAAGTTTAAACAAGGGAGATAGTAGGTAGGTATGTATGTATGCAATTGACCGACTATAGTCAATGTAGTTATCCGGATCTTTACAGAGTATTCTTCTCGAGCAATTGTTTCTGCTTGGTCCAATATTGAGTAAACAAAGCATTTCTTATTAATAAACCAACAAACTACAACTGATAGCAATTGGTCAATTCTTCCACCGTTCATTCGTTCATTCGTTCATTCATTCATTCATTCGTTCATTACCTTGTCTTATAATCACTAATTACATCCATCGGAGCTCTCCTTTCATTCACACCCCATTCGCTCATTCATTCACCCATTCGTTCGCTCACTCTTATTTGGATGATACCTACCGGAATGGACTGTGACGGCAATTATCAATAACGACTTGCATTCCATGGAGACTATAATACACGAAGACTCTCCGCTCGCCGCCTATCTCGAAGGTATGCATGAAGAGGAGGGGGATATCTTGCACTGCATGAGTGGGGACTTACTGACATGTTGCCATAGGAGAAGGTGGAGAGGATACACGATGGGCATCAAGCCATGATGGGGATGCGGATTCTGATTTGTCGAGTCCATCATTTGCTCCACGAGGGAAACCAACCGTATCTCTTAAATTTCGACATAAACTTCCTCCGCCTCTGCAGCTTACCCCTCCGCGCAACACCACTGTCGCAGCGATACATAATACCTGTTCCGTAAGTCGTCATCTGGGCCTTATCCAAGTCTTATCGTCTGATAATCAATCGCAGGAAGCTGTCAACTCACGACTTGGTCGAGCCGATAATGCAAAGTTTCTCGAACGATTCCGTTATGTTATAGTAGCTTCACAACTTCTCAATACACATTCCTTTCTTGCGCAGACAGGCCATGGCCAATCTCGAGATGTTACAGGGCCTACACTTGATGCCCCGCAAATTGGAACCTTCACTCTCTCGGGCGCCGCAGCCACGGCAACACTTGCTTTTTCTTTTACTTGGTTAATACACTGGACACGCGGAAATGGAACTTTTATACGTGGGAAGATCCGTGTAGTTATACTATCTTTTACTGTAGTGGTTTCTGCTATAGTATTATATACATATGTGCGGAAGCAGTGGCTCCAATATCTTCGACAGCAATCTATCGTGGAAGCATCGCAATTTGTCCACAAAGCACAGGAATTTGATGCTGTTGCGGCAGGGGCCCTAACACTCGTTCAAGAAGTTGAACTGGTATCTCGTGGATATAGACTGTAGGATCTTTCACCATTCAACTTACTGGCAAAATTAACCTCTTAATAGAAGCACACCCTTGCCCCCCGTCAGTCGTCTCGAAGATCGAAGTCAAACACGAAGATGTCTACGACTCAGAAAGATCCTCCGAATTTCCCTTGCGAACATTATTCCTCGGTATATACAAGCATGCAACTTGTTGAAGCCCTTAGCGGAAGAGATGGATCTGGATAAATACTATGATGTATACGATATAAGTGACTTGGACTATACGGAGGCTATGCTAGGCTATACAGAAGGCGAATTCGAGGATGAGGATTCTGTCAGGGTACTGAAGATATTCGCTGCTAGATTCCACACTATTCGAAAGATTTTTCTTTGTTGCCTTCTTGCATTCGATGCACATGGCGGTAAACCGGATTTTCACAGATGGGGCCTTGCTGTTGACGAATTACACACACTTTGCTCCGTCACTTCTGAGGCCGAGGATAAACTTCGTCGTATATTGGGTGAAGAAGAGAGTAAGTTCGAAACCATTTGTCAATATCGTTCAAATCTAATATCCTATAGATTTCCCAGTTCCAACCACTCCAAAGCTACCCCTTACTCCGGGCCGAGAACGTGCGCGGGCACAATTACGCAAACTAAACACGCTGTCATCTGGGATCCGTGGACTACAAGCGAAATTGCATGTTTTGCGCGAGGAGTCTGATAAATCATTGAACGACACAGAAGATGTATCGGAACTCGGTTCAAATCTGATGATGCAATACGATTCAATAGGCATTGACTTGAAAGCATTGATGCAAGAGTGGGAAGATGGGAAAGCTGCCTTGGCAGTCAACATCGACAGGAACGAGAAACGTCTATCTTCTATGTGTGGAATGACATCGCCAGCATCATCTCTAGGAGGCCTAACAGCCGTTGAAGAGGGAACAGCCGCTGACGCTTTGAGAGCTCTAAATGGTGAGGGGAGATCTCGCTCTAGCCTTGAATTGAGTGGTTCCGAAGCAGAAGAGGTGTTTGAAGCAATCGCGATACCACACCAACGCAGCAAATTGACAAGGGAAGAACGTATTGTGAAGATGAAGGAGGATCGTGTTAAGAGAGAGTCTTTGAGAGACCGAGCGGATGCTAATACCAAAATGCTCCGAGAACTCGAGTCTGTAATTAATCTACGGCCAAGACCAAGAACTACTCCAGCAGGGAGAATCACGTCGATATGAAATAATGTTTTACGTTTTTCTTTACAAATTTAGATAGACACCTTTGGGTTGATTCGGAAGGCAAGGGAGTTCTGGGAGGCAGGCTACCCAAAAAATGCTTGAAACAGCTTCATTTGTTACTTGATTTACTTGGGAAGGTACTACCCTAGGCGAATAAAGAGGTGGCAAGGCGCAAATTTAATGCTTATTATATAATATGTACTCAGAAGTAGTTTAAAAATATGAAAACTGTAAATGAACCTAGGTTCCTTGTCGTAAGAATTGTGTCGTACTGTAGATTCGAAAAATACTTATCCGATTTTTATTTCGTCTTCATTGCGTGCCGGAATTTAACACAAGAAACGCACAATCACGTGAGTTCGTGGTTTCAATATTTGGATGCTCTTTCCATGAACAGTATTATTATTGTTATACAGCTTCCACTTCAGCGATTAATACAAAACGCATTACAGAATACATGAGGTAATCCAAAAAATCTTTCGCTGTCTGATAAATTCCCGATCGTGATGGCCACTTTTGCTACGAAAAGAAAACGCGTTTTGGATTCAGTATTCAAAAAGCCCGAGATTTCAGAACCTACCCCAGTCGCAACGCCAACCGGTAGCTTTACAACACCAAGCCAACCATTTGGAGAATCACAAGGCTTCAACAATGGGCCGAAAATATCTGCTTCGAATACGAGGAGCTCGCAACAGCTCAGAGGGCATAATCGGGATTCGTCTGTAGCCCAAGTTCGGGATCAAATCCAATGGGATAGATCTTGGCATACTGTTACTTATCGTCTCCAACTTCCGGATGTACCATTAGACACGGGTTCTATTGAGACTCTGAGACCTCTGTCGATACTATCTGATCCATCCTTTGACGACGCCTTGAAGGACGTTCTGGATCCCGTTAACCGCCTTCCATTTGCATTGCATACGGATGATCTCCTTGTTTGGCATACTCAACAAGTCCGTAGACATCTTCTCCATCAAATCTTGCCGGTATTGCGACTCTGTACTGATGAAGAGGGTCCCCAACCTTTGGTTTTTGGCAGTGTAAAGATATTAGAATTTGCTCATCGTATGTATTTGCATGGCTTGTCAGTCATCCTCAAACAAGTTGAGCTTTTTACTCCGGGACTCTCGCGTGTGATTTTGGAGAAATTCCGACGGGATCTACATGCTATCATAACAAATTCTCTTACAGATCAATTCATTGCAGCATTAAGGACTGTTCTCGAAAATTATGTTTCTTCTATCCTTGGGTTGCAGGGCGGAAAGGGATCTGGTATTGCACCTATTGATGCGAGGACAGATAAAGTTTGTAACGAAATGCTCAACCTTGTGGAGTCTCTACACAAAGTTGGTCTGGCTGGAGAAAAGTTCGAGGTGATTTTTGCCGAAATCATGAATCAATCTATGACTGAATATGTCAATCGAGGCTGCAAAGGACTGTGGTCTGCAAATGAAATAAATGTGACCCCCCAAGATGGCGAAAGAAGAAATTCCGTACTTCCACGAACGGCACATCACGTATCACCGTCCAATTGTGTTACTGATCTTTGTGGATGGATTGGAGATCGGTATTCTAAACTCGCTGTCCTGGTCTTTAAAGTCATCGACAATGTTGAAGTAACTTGGAGCGATATGGAAAAGTGGAAGGAAATGAGCATTGGCCGTCTCGCAGCACTTAGGACTGGTGAATTATTTGATATTGTTGTGAATTGGCCAAATAGTAATGGAGCATTGCACGACCTTCGAACAACAATTACCACACCTCAGAGACGATTACACTTGACAGAAGCTTTTGCAGCCACTCTGAAAGAGAGGCTACTTCATCCAGGGGCTTCCACATTATTGATTCTACAGACCTACACCTCAATGATCTGGTCATTTCATTCGCTTGATCACTCGAAAGTGCTCCTAGATCGTGTAGCATATCCGTTACAGGTATATCTATGCTCACGAGAAGATACGGTCCGGATAATAATCGCAGGGTTACTTTCGGACACTGAAGACGCGCAAGGAAATCCTATAGAATCTAGTGGAGATAGACTCGTTGAGCTAGCTCATTTACTTAATAATGATTCAGAGCAGTCTGGACAGAAAATTGACGATGAAGAATTAGATTGGCATGACATGGAGTGGGTGCCTGATCCTGTAGATGCAGGACCAGGATACAAGAGGTCCAAAAACGCTGATATCATTGGAACATTAATTGGGGTTTTCGGATCTCAAGATGTTTTCATCAAAGAGTTTCAGAATATCATCAGTGAAAACCTTTTGAAGAACGACGGAGCTTTCGAAAAAGAGGTATGTGTTTGTTCTATTCGCCTTCTCATGCATGCAATTCTAATAATTTCTCAGATCAAAGTTCTCGAACTGCTAAAATCCCGCTTCGGGGAAGCGCCACTCCAAAGCTGTGAAGTAATGCTAAAAGATATTCTCGATTCCGTTCGCCTTGACCAAGCCATTCACAAAACCCAAAATCTTAGCATCGCAGAAAAGAAAGCCATGCCTCCCCCATCAACTCATCCAACTCTCCATACCAAAATTCTCTCTCGTCTCTTCTGGCCTCCCCTCCAAGAATCCACATTTACTCTTCCTCCTCAAATCGCCAACCTCCAATCGGACTACTCCACTGCCTTTTCCTCTCTCAAACCTTCCAGAAAACTCACCTGGCTTCCCGCACTCGGCCACACAACCGTTGAGCTCGAACTAGCCGACCGCACCGTGGTCGAAGAATGCACAACCTGGCAAGCCACCGTAATCTCCTGTTTCCACAGCGAAACCACGCATCTCAATCCCGACGAAGAAGAAGTCCCCGCTCAAAAAAGCATCGAAGAACTCACCTCCGCACTCGACATGGACTCCGCGCTCATCCTCTCCGCCCTCAAATTCTGGGTCGCAAAACTCGTGCTCCAGGAATCTCCGCCGGAATCGCAAGTTTACGCCGTGCTTGAAACGCTCAATGCGTCGGATCGTGCGCGTTCTGATGCCCTCGCTTTGGCGCCGGTTGGTGCGGATAATGCTGATGAGGAAGGAGAGGGAGGAACGGAAGAAAAGGGTATCGCGGGTGAAAATGCAAAGGTGTATTGGCAGTTTGTGCAGAGCATGTTGACGAATAGCTCGAGTCAGATGGGAGCACCGCAGATTGCTATGATGTTGAAGATGTTGATTGCAGAGGGATTTCCGTACAGTAATGAGGAGTTGTTAGAGTGGTTGGGTGGAAAAGTAGAGGAGGGTGTTTTGGAATGTGTCGGGGGCCGATATCGTTTGAAGAAGTAGGGGGCGTAGAGATGGAAATGAGGTATGCAATGTATAGTATCGTGCGCGTTGAGGATTATGTCTAGCTGAGTGATATATCATATATACCCACCGCAATCAATTTCAAAACAAAAAAATAGTATAACCCCAGCTTTCTGCATCTAGAGAACATAGTGAAATCTTGTATCAATGCTTGCAGGTAATTGCGAGATGTTTTTTGGAAATTACCCTACAATATTAAAATCCTATGGTTAACCTACAACCCATATCTATCTCTCCTACGTTCCACATCTTACATCTCTTGGGTATCTATCTATCTATTTATCTTTACATCCATCCACATCTCTCTCATTCGCCGCGCCCGATACTTCTTTCCCAAGGACAACAACCCTATGCCCAATCCCCTCTTACATCCACCCCCCTAAGGCCTCCAACACCCAATCCGCCTGCACAGCACTAACCTTCTTCGCCCAATTCCTCGTACTAAACACATTTTCCAAGAACATAATCGCCTCGATTTTCCTTCCCCAAAGTACACTCTGCGGATGAATCACCACCGCATTTTTTCCCTTTGTCGTCACATAACTTCCATCTGGGGCTAACGTCGCCGTTCTATCCCCAAACGACCTCAGAAATGCTTTAATCAAACATTCTGCTCTTTCGGGGGTAGAGGGTTCGAAGGGCTGAGGATCAGGAGGCGGAAGGGTATCAATGAGACCGTGAGTGACGCTTAATTGACGCAGTTGTTTGCGATTCAGCATTGCGGATTTCATTGCTCGCGCGCTGATGTTGCGAGATTTGCACCATTGAAATCGATTTGTGTTTTCGGAGGCGTAGCGTTGCATGGTTGTTAGATACGTGAGAAGATCGCCTTCACGACGGATGATATCGGCGCGATTGGCATCGACTTCTTCTTCTTGTTCTTGAGATTTGGGTTGGATGAAAACTTCGGAATCGGCAGTTAGAAGAGAGATGACGTCAATAGCGTCGAGAACGCAGTTGAACTCGGGAGATGAGGAGGCGATGAGAGCACGGCCATAGGCGGCAGGAAGAGGGAAACTGGCCATCTTTTTACCATCTGTGGTTAAGTTACCCTCGTCATCCAGAGCTCCCATAGCATTAAGTTGGAAGATGGCATGCTTCATAGCTTCCACATCAGGTGCATCCATGAGAGGAAAGTTGATAACATCTTGCACTCCACGAGCTTTCATCTTAAGAACTGCCTCGAGCACATCGCAACGAAGGATTTCAGGAATTTCGTCTTGAAGCCATGATTCATATTCGTCTTTACCATATGCTCTCCAACATTTACCAGGTGCTTCACGACCAGCACGGCCCATTCTTTGAAGGGCGGACTGTTTAGAGATCGGCACGACGAGCAAAGATTCCATCCCCAGCTTTGTGCGGTACTTCTTAACCTTGGCTTTACCACTGTCAACTACATATCGCACACCGGGAACTGTTACGGACGTTTCCGCAATGTTAGTAGCCAGAACGATTTTCCTCGTCCTGGGCTCCTTGACTGGATCGAAAGCTAACTGTTGAGCATCTGGTGGAAGGGCACCATACAGCGGTATAACCTTGATTCTTGGCACTTCTTTGCTTAGAGACTCGCCGAGAGCCTCAAGTCTCGTTTGCATATATTCAATCTCTTCTTGGCCGACTAGAAAGACTAGTATATCTCCAGGAAGAGGTTCTGTAACATGTATACTTGCAATCCTCTTGAACATAGTCTCCTGGTAATTACTAGGATCGGCCGGTTTGTCATAGTATAGGTCAACTTTGAATTTCCTACCTTTGACTTCCTCAATGGCAACGCCAGTGTCTACTTTTTCGGAGCTTTCTGTCTCTTTTATTTCCACCTCCTCTACCTTTTCAGACTTTACAGCCAGCATTGGTTTGGCAGCCTCAATGACCTTCTCATTGTTCACAAGATGTGGTGCAAATATTGAGCCATAGTTATTTCCCGGTTGATAACTAGGATTTGAGTCAGAATTTGCAAAGAAAGCTTCGTATCCGCCTAAATCAAGAGTTGCACTCATGATGACGACTTTCAATGGAATACCACCGCGACCTTGCTTATCCCCATGAACTATCTGTCGGAGAAACCCAGCAATAAGATCAACATCGACTCCTCTCTCGTGAATTTCATCAATAATGACAGCACTATATTTTCTGAGATTTGGATCATGGACCATTTCTTGAAGCAAGGTACCTTCGGTGACAAATTTGATCTTCATTCCAATGGGTGTATTGGTATCGAAACGAACGGAATAACCGACCTTTCCAGGAGTATTTGTACGTTGGTATCCAAGGGCAGATCCCATCTCAGCAGCAACACGACGGGCTAAAGTAATAGCAGCAACACGACGAGGTTGAGTAATAGCAATGACTCCACCAACTGAAATTTCCTCTTCTTGACCCGTCGCATTCTTGACTTTTACCTTCTGTTTCTTGCACCAAGGCTCATCATGCATAAATTGAGGCAGTTGAGTACTTTTTCCGGAACCAGTCTCTGCAGTTAAGAGAAGGACATCATTGGTACGCAAAGCAGTTTTAAGACCAACCAGTTTCTTATATACTGGGAGTGATTTTCGAAACGGCTCGAGTTCCCTAGCTGTCTTTTGTAAATGCCTGTCCGGGGTCGCATTTTTGACATTCTCACTGCCAGACCTCGGATTTTTTCCTCGCTGTCGATCTTTCTCCTCTCCAAAGGATTTGACTTTACTGGCGCCATGGCTTGGTTTTTTCACTTCATTAGGAACTCCAGTTTCTTCTTCGTGCTCTTTCCCGCCGGCCTTAAAGTCATCCGCATGCTCTAATTTTGTCAACTTCGCACCGTTCGCATTTGTCGCCTTGTCCTGCACCACCGCCAATTTCTTCCGCTTCGAATCTGATTTTGGGCTTCCATCTCTTAAACGTTTCGTGCCTGTGGATTTCGCCGAATGTGATTGCGATTGCGACTTCGATTTTGATTTTGATTGCGCCTGTTTCTGATTCAGAGATTTCGTATCAGGAGCCCCCTCCTTTTTCACAATCTTAGGAGTCTCATCAGCATCGTCGCCGAATTTGAGAAGAACTTTCTCGGGCATGGCGGCGATTGTTAGGAATTCTCCAGCTCTCTAAACCTGACGTCTTGAAAGAAAAAAACACCTTTTCGTAGAACTAATTTGGATTTTCTATTATCGTAAGAATGATAGGACAAGAATTCAATATGCTTATTAAGAGAAGAAGATCTAAAATTATAGAGTAAAATAAATATAATAGTGAAGAGTTGAGAAGCTCTCTTTTATATCAATACAGGAAAAGATTATTTTACAATGTTCAGCGAAAGCAACGGGAACTTTTTTCTGCCAAGTGCTACCGCTTTTCTTCAAAAGTTATGATCGACGAAGCTAATCAGCCTTGTCGGCACTGTATAATCATCAGCCTTGCATTGCATCATGGGACGACATCATCCCAAAAGATAGAGATAAATCTGAATAGGTAGTGAAATTATATTCAACTAATTCCATCAAGAAATGCTCTAAAACAATAGTTACTTAATCACTCGACCTAATAAATGTCAAAATATGTGAATAAATCAAAGAGTTCTTGATAATTTTGCTATGTCTCTTAGTTCTGATGTGCATATTGAAAAACTCGAAAGTCAAAGCGGCCATTCACACATTTTCTTGGTTGATATGCAGAGCACAACCACAAACGTTTTATCCAAATGTTTTCTATTCGCTAATTATGTATGTTTATTTAACGCTGGGCTGACCAGGAAGATGATGATCAGTGCCAACACCCACCGCCATCATCACCATCGCTACCATCTCAACCAATCCTTCAGGAGACTGGAAAGAGGATTCTTAGAGCCGCTAACACACAAGTAGTTTCCCCATTCAAAATTGGTATACGAGCCTGGAACTCCTATCCACGCCAGTACGCCTTGCCTGCCAGGTCCAAATAGCCCAAATGACTCTTAAGTGTGCACGAGTGTTTTAAAAGATGGAAAAGCAAAGTCGACGGAAAGAGTTCAAGAGAGGGTGAGTGATACTTGCAATTTTGAAATTTATCCATAGATTTTTGATTCTGGCCGATGTGTTCTTCAAAAGTCTCCCATGTCCCCATTCGGAGCGGGATAAAGCTCAGCATCTCTACCTCCTCTCGGTCTCTGCTGCTCATGTTCCCGTTGCCGAGTTTGCTGGTGCTGTTGAAGTTGTTGCTCAGTTTGGTGATTCCGCTGATACTGCTGAGCTTGTTGTTGGGTTTGAAATCCAAAACCACGAGCCAGCTGCTGGTTTTGAAAGGCAACAGAATCTTCTTGTTGGTAAACTGAAGATTGGTAATTGTGATGTTGGCCGGGGTTCACGCTTTCAGTTGAATCAAATGCCGGAGTTCCCATAGATCCGAACCCGCTCGGTCTGTGTTGGGAATAAGAGGGTGCGGGTGGAGGCAAAAAAGTATTTGACACTGCAGAAGATCCCGGGGACAAGTTTGTTGGAAACATGTAACCCGTCGAATTTGCCGAGTGTCCCAACGAGTTGGTTGTGAGAGGTGCGGGCTGCCGGTGACCATTATTCGTGATCGATGCGCCCATTGTTCCGGGTGAGACTCCTTCCGAGTTCGAGTTATGCCGAGAATGTGTTTGAAAGGGATTGACTTCATTTTGCAGTTGTGAAGTGGGAGTGTAGAGTCTGTTAGAACTCATCAAACTGGGACGCCTTCCTGGAGGTGCTGGTGCTGTCCCAAATCCGGCCATTCTTCCTCGGGCAACGCGACGTCGGCTTTCCACAGTGTCGGTAGCTGACCAGACTGGTGTGTGATAGTCCTGTGGATCAAGTGCGCTTCCTACATGTCAGCTATTTTTCAGAGAGTGATAGTTCGGGACATACCCTGAACTGATAAGACCGGCTTCAGCGGAACGGGCAGTTACATCACGGCGATATCGCATTTGCTGCCGTACCAGCTGCTCAATCACCTTCCTTGTGGATTGTGTGGGAACTTTATCCCTGCAGTACGGACAGCTGTCGTTTTCCTTGAACCATGTCTTGAGACAGACATCTCCAAATATATGTTTACACTTGGGCATACGTAACGGCTGTTCAATCACGCCTTCGGGATTCGCCACGCCGATTTCTTCGTAGCAAATCGAGCAACCTGGGCATGGTCAGAAGGGCTGCAATAAACCGCTGTTCAAGACTTACTGCGTTCTTCTTGCGTCAGAGCATCAACATTCATTTTCTGGAGTGAAGACAAAAACTTTTTGGACGGCGTTCCCTTGCCATCAACCCCCTGATCAAGAGCACGACTCAAGCTAACGCCACGACTGCGTAAAGCAGAAGCAAAGGCGGCGTTGTCTAACAACTGCATTTGAGCAGTTGCGAATCCTCCCATGACATCATCATCTTCGTCGCTTTCTCCCCATTCTTCTTCGTCTGTATCCGAATCTCTACCGGGACGACTAGCACGGCCCAACGCTGCTCTACGTTGAGCATCAGCCAAACGACGTCCCGATCTAGCACTTGATCGATCCCATTCGGAGCTGCCGGTAGAATTAGGAACGTGTGAGGACGCAGGCCCAACTAAAAAAACTTCGTTAGTGGACGGTTGTCTTTCTCTTTTATGTTGGTCTGTATAATCGTCAAAGCAGAAAATTGTAAACATAAAGAGAGCATGCCAGTAATTAATTGAAAGGAGATTGAATAGGGTTCACAGGCTGCTCCAATATAGAAGTGAGTGTACTCACAGGCTTCCGAATTAGTACCTTGGGGGGCATATCGATATCGTAACTCTCGTTCCCGCTCCCGCCTTCGTTGTTGAACTATTTCAAGGTTGTCAGCTTCTCAGTGATCTTACAACTCTCCAAGAAGCTTTGATCCACGTTGACAGAAAAAAAGATCTCTCAATAGAGATATGGGGTAGTTGAAGTTGGGGATTACCTTGTTCCAATGAAGCGCCTGGAACGCCATCGTTCCCCAATCTTTGAGGGGAATTATTGTTGTCCGCTATAGAGTTTTCATTGGCGAACATTGGCACAGCTCGAGAATTATGAGGCCAAGGTCCCGTCCAAGAGTTGTACTCGGGAGGGCCTGACATAGGAGGTAATGTAGGGAAGGATCTGCTAACAGGTGGCTCTGAATTATGATGTTGAAAGTCTGTAAAATCGTGATATGGAATTCCCTGAGCACGCGCATTTTGAGACCAATGGGCGGCATAACTTGGACTGGCATAATTTGAACTTGCACTACCATACGGGCTTGAGGGATAATTTGAAGTGCCATACATGGTAGAGGCCATATTGTAGCCTGTTTGGTAGCCCGCCCAAGGATTCATGAGCGGTGGATACCGGGTACTGGGCGGTTGCATACCATTCCGCGAAGCTTCGTTATTTGGACAGCGAGAGGTATTCGCATTTTGCAGAGGCGGCACATATGGCATATCAACATCGTCTTCCTCCATATTATTATCCATTTATCTTATCGACCCCGCACTGACCTGGGATCGAAATTCGAAGGACAGCCTCCAAATCTATGACGACGCTTTGTAGAAGACAGTTGATTAGGTATGGTATATGACTCCTAATATTCTTTTTCGGGTGTTTTTCAGGTGTCGTAAATATTCCTTAAATGTTCATTTGACTTGACATTATCGTGTTACGTTGTAGTTTCGAAGCAGCACAAATAACACGTTAGAAGTAAGGCTGCAAAGAGTGCTGTTGGTGATAGTTGGAAAAGGACTTGCACAATGGAGGGTTAAGAGGTTGATGCTCGGTGGAAGGTCCAACGGTTCCGAGATGGATTCACTCAGTTAATATTAATTGTAAAATATGGTGGAAATATGAACAATAATATCAAATGAAAGAGGAACTGCAGTGCACGTAGGAATCAGGCGGGGCTTTTGGGATTGGGGTTTGATGCGGAGCTGACTGAGTCTGGTCGCAACTAACTCGGGTGTTAGTTGTAATTATCTAGTATTGACTTTTTGAAGCCGAGAATTGGAGTTAGTACAAATATGTAGCTGGGAGGGGTGGCCTTTAGATTATGTACGATACATGTCTTGCCTTGGCTAATTAATCATTGTCATCAAGATAACTTTCTTTTCAAGGTTCTTAATGCAAGGCAAAGGCAGTTGAAAGGGTAAAGGAAACAATGAGAGTAGGGTTTCTCAAGAATGAACAAGTAATGATTGAACCTTCCCAAGAGGAACAAAGAGGCTGTTATACAGTGGTTATTGTGTAGGACTTGAATGAAAGTCAATGAAACGAACATTTGCAGATGGATCTGGAAATCGGAATATGAAAGGAGAAAGAATGAATACCCAGGTACATGAGCTTGCCATTGATCGTTGTATGAAACCTTTATGAATGATGCATACTAGAGTACGTACTATGTAGCATGATAGTATGGGTGTCGGTAGATGGATGGATTTATCAGATACCTCAAGTGATTGAAACAGTCCATTGAATTCCAAGTAGGCCGGTAGGTAGATATTAGAGATCTGCTAGACAGGTGAATGCATAAGTTAGAAGCTAGATCCTAGAACCCAGATACTTCGCAGATACCTCACAAATACTTCACGAGTCACGACTCATGGATTTCCAAGTACAAAGAAGAATGTCTCACATCTAATCTGAATGTGGGCAAATATCCTTGTAGTCTTTCACGGCCATGTTTGTTTGAGTAATATTCAAGATCAAAAATTGTGTGATAGATGATAGATACTCCCTAGACATATATGGAGTGAGAGTAGATAAGTCTGAATATCTCCACAAGGTATTGCTGATTGATCTACACTAAGAGATTAGTACTCTACTCTAGTTAGATACTTGAACACCTAGGTAGCTTTATCGATAACGATAAGTAGACATCAGAGTCGACTTATAAGGAGCACTTTTCTCATAAGATATATAAATCTCTCTCTATCTTGTCTGTTGAAGGTTATCTATTATCTACTTATCACTATATTATCACTATATTATCACTATATTATCACTATATTATCACTATATTATCACTATATTATCACTATATTATCTACATATTATCTATATATTATCTACCTGCTATATACCTATATAACTATCCTACCTAGGTACTTATCTACTTGAACTTCTTATTCAATAATAATAATGCCTGGCTCTTTACATATCTATCATCCATCTGTTATCTATTTTCTCCGTCCGGCATCTATCCGGCCCTTAAAGATGCTAAAATCATTTGTTGATAACAGACCCCACCCCACCACTATCTTGATATTCAATAGGTAGGTAGGTAGGTAGGTAGGTAGGTAGGTAGGTAGGTAGGTAGGTAGGTAGGTATACAGATACTAATAATGAACAATTTGAAAAGATACTGCGAGTTTTGTGGAAGTGAAGCAAAAGCATTTGTTTTCAGTCAAGATCTTACCATTCATTGCTCACTAATGAAAGCTAGATCTTCCCAAAAACTCGGTCAATCCAAATGGCAGTACAACGTCACTCGCTCACTCACTTGCAGGTGCTCGGTGATCCGAATAATTGCCCAACGTAAATCAAATCACTAGCACTGCAAATCAAATGGTCTTAGGAAACCCCCAAGGCTCAAGAGCTTTCCGAGCGAAAGCCAAGTGTTCGAATTACAAAGACCATTGATTAACTTTTGGATATCTTCTCATATTATCGCCGTTGTCTAGAGATCTACTGGGCACCTATGATTGTACTCGAAAGACTAGTAGGTGTATACATTGAAGCACCACAATACTTATTTCTCTGTCCAAGCAGAGCCTCTTTTCAAAATCACCTCTCATCTATCCGAGAAGAAAAAAAAACCTGGTCATATGCGTTCTGACTATCGAGGAACAGGAAGGTTTCTGTTCCTTTTAATCCTTCCGACAAACGCATGCAACATTCTCTCAAAACGGAAAACATGAGAGAGAACAGCGGTGAAGTGGTGGAAAGGGCACTATAGCCGTGCCATTTATGTCTATGAAGGAAGGTCACGATATCAAATTTCGTGAGATCATCAAAATCGACCCTGGCATTTTATCCTCATTATACTTTATCCAATCCACCGCTCATTCTTCTAGTATTGAAGTTGATTTGTCTACACAAAGTAATCGGGCGATGGTACAACTTTTCAGATATGTAAAGTGACATCGAGTTTATAGCCATGCCTACTTTTTACTTTCAACCGCTTTCGCCGAATAATACCCAAAACAAAACAGTGGTAAACTCTCGTTCCTCTCAGGTCCGAGTTAATAAAGGGAAAGGTCTCACATAACTTCCAAGGTTTATTTCATCCACCCTTTCTTTTCCTTTTTCATACTCCGCTCAAGGTGTCTGGGCGACAGCAGCGCGAACTGCGCCATTTTTTACACTTGTTCGTTCGGTAAGTATGATCTAAATGATTGCATCTACTTAACAACTGTACGAACAGCAGTCCAAGCTCGCTGTTGCAACTTGCAATCCTTTGTCCTGGTGGGGAATATGGATATTGCATACATGACTATCTATATACATCCACAATTGTCAACAATATCCTAAGGAACCTGGACTATCAGGATTCAGAATTCTTGTACTCCACAATCGGGTCGTTGCGAAAATATGCATCCTATTATATAAATTTGGTAAGCCCTCAAGTTTCGAGCTTGCCGGTCATCCAGAAGGCATCAACCGATGTATTCAATATTAGCATACACAAGAACTCAGGTTCATGTCAATTCCCCTCATTAATAAGTGTTTGTTTTGTATACTAGGTAATATCGCCACCAGTATCAGCACCTAAATGCGAGATGCAAGCTGCAACATCCCATTTTGTGAATACCACCGCCGCACAATGCATATAGCACCTATAAGACTTCCCCATATGTCTGCCAATCAAGTTCGTATAACAGTCCAAGGTTATCATGTACGAGTACAGTAAGTAAGTAAGGCGAGCTTTTTTTTTACCATTCAGCTTCTACCGACAATGGCGTACAATCAAACAGCAACTGCAACAAATCCATCGGGCACATTGCATTGCATTATTTCGCTTGCACCCATCATACATGATCCATTTTAAGGTTCAATAATACTCAAGGTCCCCGGTATTTGCAAATCTACAGTAGGTACTCACACTATTGAGTGTAGAGCGATATCTGGCCATCCACATTTCAAGCAACTTCGCCATGACCCCTCCTTCTTGGCTCACATGATTTTGGTCAGAAAACAAACCACAATTCAACAATAAGGATTCTTACAATACGAATATTACCTACATCGTCTTCGCCGACTCCACCGGACGATTACCAATTTACATTTTTTGGAAGGATTTCAGATCCTCGTGATCACGTCCAATTCATATGGGTGCCCCTCCCTTGGGCGAATATCTAGAACACACTATCTTTCCTGGCGACGACCAACAGAACTAGTAATTTCCGTCATTCCATACAACCAAATACATGATAAGTATTTAGCGAAATGCTAGCCGTACGGGATTTGTCAAACAGGCAAAGTTCCCTTGAGATACTCTATATCCATTACAATTAGTCGATGTACTTGTTCTGGCCTGATAAATTGGGATGTTCGATAACCGAGTGGATTAGAACTTGAGTCAAATATCTCTCATCCGAAATTCCCATCTCATATGGTTTCTTTGTTCCATTACGTATCGTTTGCATTTTATGAATACGGCGATGATATTGATACTTATGTAGCAATGTGTTTGTTATCTCTTCGCTACCAATCAGATATACTCATCTTCTCAAGTGTTGGGGCTGTTCCACAGAAATCCAACATATAACACCTTCCTTCACGAAAATATACAATTTACATCTTTAAATCAGGAACTTCCTCCCGCATACAACAACTGACTCGAGGATATAAGGACAATTAGTCACACTACCAGGAGACAAGCTTCACCTAGGGGAACGCAATAATTGAGCAGCAGGGCAACCACTATCAGCGAATCTCTAACCATTGATCTACGTTGCACTTACACGAGAGTATATAAGTTCTCACAACTACGACTCTGCCACATATGACCATAGACTGAAGAGAATTGAGTTATTTCCTTGTACTATCATACCGACGATGATCTGGATTCGAATTTGCTTTTCCACTAAATGGTAAACAGTATCTCGTTTCTCGAAATTACACTTTTTGGAATTACGCGGAAAAACGTTGTCAGAACACGAAGGCTCCTGATATCAACCGCCCCTGATAAATCGCGTTATACAACAGTTGTTCAATCTGATTAATCAGCTGAATACATCTGTATAGAGACATGGCCAAGTAGCATATCTTCGCAGATAAAACGTCCCAAAACATGAAGCTATGCAGCGAATTGTTGAGATACACCCAATCAAAGAAAGACACGTTTGGGAGGGCCGAATACTTAGCTGTCTGTTTTGATACATGTTTGGTTGGGCAATCGAACTAATCTTGTGTCAAGTAACTGATAATGAACTCTGCTTCAGAAGCCCTCTAGTTATCTTGTGATGGTCATGCTACAAACAAGAGCCAGATGTGAAGATGACTTTGTGCAGACTCTGCAGAACCGGCATCGAGAAGCAACTTGATTGGAAAATATGCACTAGCTCACATGGAGAGGAACTTCTTGAAAGCTCATTTAGAGTTAAACGCCCACCCGCGAGGTTTCTCCAATCTGTGGGCGAAAATTGCCGCATCTGCTCACATCTCTTCACTGAAATCCCGAGCGGTGTCCAAGCACAGCTGCGTGGACTCGAACCATTACCACTTAGAAATGGAAGTTACTCATACGATCCACATTCAGGGACTAGGGGGCCAGGGGATGTTTGTTTTTGGGCTTTCGTTCAAGACGAACCGATTGTAGTGACTCTAGGGTACGCAGCTATTTCTGCTTATCTCAAGGTATTCTTTTGGTTTGGAGAAGAGAGACAACCGCACGCCATATTCGAAAGCGAAGTGAGGCCTATCCTCCACCCTTGGCCAATGATAAAGCCACCTACCAGTAGCTGGAAAGTTTTGTCGAACTCGACGGGAACCAAGGAGACGTTCTCAAAAATCCAACAGTGGCTTGACCGATGTGACTCTGATCATGCTCAATGCCGGCAGCACAAAAATCAAAATGTGTCAGACTGGTATCCCACTCGACTACTTCATATCAGCCCTTCGCATGATGGCAAGGAGCAGAACATGAAATTAAGAATCGTATATGGGAAAAATATTCCAGTGGACCAGCCATATGTTACTCTGAGCCATCGATGGGGAAGGGTAAATCTGGCTAAGCTTACTGTGGATAACATGAAGTCGTGGACACAACATTTACCGTTAGAATTGCTATCCCAAACTTTTCGTGAGGCCCTTACGGTAACCAGCAGCCTGGGACTATGTTATATATGGATCGATTCGCTCTGCATTATACAGGAAGGTGATGACCTTCAGGATTGGAGGCAAGAGGCTCCAACAATGCAACATGTCTATTCGAACGCACGCTTCAATATATGCGCTTCATGGGGTTCCGAATTGGATAGTTTGTTTACGAGAAGAGATCCTGCCGAGGTAGAACATGACCGTATCACTGTGCGGTGGAAATATGTGGGGATAAAGAGCTTTCTTTTGGTTGGGAATCCCAGGAGAGTTTGGAATACACTAGTAGAGCGGTCACCACTATCCAGCCGCGGTTGGGTATTTCAAGAGCGATTGCTTGCGCCTAGGAACATATTCTTTTGTGATAAGACTGTCTTCTACGAATGCCATGAGCAACGCTGGAGCGAGTCTGCAGGGCCTGATGTCAAGCAGTTCAAAAATAGTTGGCTAGAAATGAGGATTAAATCACTTCTCCCGGCTCCGGAAGAGGATAATTACAGTATCTGGGCCAGCTTATTACAGGAATACTCAAATACTGAAGTCACGATACTCCATGACAAACTCTCTGCGTTGGCAGGAATTGCATCACGATTCAAACTAATCCTGAGGAACGATGTTTACTTGGCTGGCTTATGGCTCAGTCGTCTTGAATTCGATATGATCTGGAGTACTCATACTGGAATGAAACCCGAGATCGGGGTGCAACGAAGCTCGCTACCAAAAAGGTCTCCATACACACGACTGACATTTTCATGGGGTTCTACTAGTCGAGTGTCATTCCGTCGAGGCGGGTGGCTGCGGAATAATCCCACCAGGGACCGACGATTAATTATTCCGGATGTTACGTGTATCAAGTGGCGCTGGAAAACGTCTGCAGTTTTCGAGGGGGAGCCTTTTGTTGATGACATATTCGTGTTGCCCTCTAGGCCATGTGTAGAAATCAAGGTGGTAGGGGTTCTTAAACGTATGACACTGGGAAACAGCCCGCAAGGATTATACACAATTCCCCTCCAGCTTATTGGCAACATCTCCTTTCAAGTTGACAGGGACTGGATTGAAGATCCTGTGTATACGTATACTGATCTGGACTTCTCTGTAAATGAATCAGAGATCTCCGACCTCAATGACTCTGGAAGATTGTTCTATGTGCCTTGGTATCACGATAAAAGTCGAACATCGTATGGAATGAGTAGATACTGTCTCTTGTTAGAGCTTGTGTGCAGTACGATGGGTAGATTTCGGCGGATAGGTATGCTTGAATTCACCATGGCCTTCGACAAGGTATACTTTGCGCCACAAATTGATGAAAGCATGTTGCCGTGTTGGCGATATGACCAGGTAGCGGGGAAACATACATTCTTCATCATCTGAGTCATTTGCTAATATGTCGTCTGGATCATGTGTCTAATAATCCGGAGAGTATCCCCACGTCCATCGAAGTTGTTACAGATATCTTGGGGGAAGTCCAAACTATGGTTGTAATTATTTATCCATTAACTATATATATGAGCATCTTATTCCATGATTTGCCAACCACGTTATTAGGTTTGAATCTAGGTACTACTAGGTAACTTTTACCTAGGAGAAGAGAATAGTAGAATATAAAGAAGCTATTAATCATGTAGTTTTCTTAATAATATTACCAGTGAAATTAGATTAGATTATATCAATTGTAAATAGAATAAAAGATTCTCTTCGATAAGACCTTTGATTCTATATACTTAGTCAAACAATTAATACTAGAGCCTCTTCTATTATAACATCTTTTATACTATTCAATATCAAACTGTATTATCCTTCTAGATATATCAATACATCTCTCTCTCTCTCTCTCCCCCCTTCCCCCCTCTTTTAAAATAAAAACACCCTGGTACTCCTCCCGTAACATATTCCCAAGACCACTGTTGAAAAACTAGATACCTACCTACCTACCAACCTAAACACTATTCGAACCCAAATCACCAAGCGAGTTTCGCTCTCATCCCGGATCTCTACCATCCGTCACTATTCCCTCCTTCCTCTGTCTCGAGTCCCTAAATGAGTCTTCTTGAAGTATATTAGTATAGGCAAAAATGTACATCAATCACACCAAAAAATCCACTATATTCTTTCTCACAGTACAAAACAAAGATACATCAAAGAAGCATGTACGTATCGCATCAATAGTATAAAAAGTTTTTAATTTGAAAATTCGACGTCTATACATATCAACAACGTAGCAAACAAACAAACAAACTAGGTATCCCACCCCTCAAAGATCTAGCGAGACCCATGTTTGCAATCCAAACTCCTGTATTGTAATATGATATGATATGATATGATATGATATGCTTCCACCCGGAAATATCACTAGCTAAGTATGCATGGTTGAGAACATTTGGCGGAGTGTTCGTCCATGATGCGAGATGGATTTGGGGTATTCAGATATTTCTTCCTTTTCGAGAGATATATCATTACGGGTAGGATCGTGTGATGGAAACTACTAGCAATATGACGTATGTACCAAGGTAAGGAAAGGTTATGGTGGATTTGAACAATTGCGCTATTAACAAGTCTATGTGGACGAGAAGGGAATTTAATGGATGCGGTCCAATCTGGCTCTGTTCATAGCGATTTGATCGTCGACACGGTCGCTCTGAGACATAGTTAGCAATTATATTAGATAAATAGGAATATATAATGATATACCTTGCCGATAATTCTTTCAATGTGTTTGTTCTGGTCATCGACTTCACGACCAGTAGCCTTCGCTAGTAAGTTCAATCTTCCGGCAGCATGACCAAGAGCATCCAAGTTAGAGTCAATTTCATTCTCCATTTCATCATCCTCAGAGTCGGCCTCGAATTGATATTTAGATCTTTCAGCAAGACTGGCCTTGGTTGCTGTTGCTCGGTATCCTACATCTCCTGGCTGAAGATCTCTGAAGTTTGCCTCCATTCTCTGAGAAGATGCGAAAGCTGCGTTTCTGGTCTCCTCACGCTGATCACGTTCTGATCTATGTTTGTTGATAATATCATCATCTCGTTGAGCCTTTCTTGACTTTGCTGTGAAAGGATTGGAAACATGGACGGCGAACATACTCTTGTTAAGAGTCTTCAATTCTTTTGCTTTCTCCTCAGCAATTCGGTTATGATTGGCAGCAAGATCCAAGTTCTTCTCGGTATTGTGGATACGTTCTCCTTGTGCACCTAGACGAGCCAAGGTAGCACGGCCAGTTTCTTCAGCTTGGGCCGCGATTCTCAATGCGTTTCGAGTAGATGAAACATCCTCTTGCTTCATGGCCCTAATTTGAGCCTTTGTTGCTTGAACATCTTCCTCTTCCTCTTCTTCGGCAGTAAGTTGTCTTTCTTCTCCATATCCACCATACCCACCTCCAGTTGATGGGCCAGCATCTGATTGAGCACCATATGGCGGAGGTGGTCGCTCAGAACCAGTAGCTGCCTTTTGTGCATATCTATCCTTTGCGCCACCGAACAATTCATTCTTGTTGTCTTCTGTCGTAGTTGTATCGTTACTGTTGGTTCGTCCCAAACCACCATAACCAGATGGACCATATTTTGATCCCGAGTTGGCGGCAGGGCCATCGTATCTGTTTGCGCCATATCCGCCACCATTTCCGAATTTCTCAGATCCGTATCCACCACCATTTGGAGCCGGAGCTCGAGGACTAGGGCCACCCATTCCACCTCGAGGACCACCTGGCAAACCACCATTAGGGGCACCTGCAGCCCCTGGAGCAGTGTATTGTTGTCTGGCTGATTGATATGGAGATTGAGTGGGTTGAGCGGGCATGTTCGCAAACTTGTTGTTATCTTGTGCGTAAGGGTCGGCTTGAGGTTGTGGTGTGGCATAAGGGTTCGCTGCCGGAGCAGGAGAGGCGTTCTTGTCTTTTCGTGAAAATAGACCCATCGTGAGGATTCAAATGAGATGACAATTATTTGACGGAAAGATAGATGTAACAAGAATATAGATAGAGAACGATGAGAATTGAAAGACGAGGTCTATTGTATTTGGCAAACAGAAAGAAAGGAGTTGAAATATTTAATTAAACTGGATCTGAGTTTATTCTTAAATGTTTGTGAAGTTGTAACAAAGGGTTGTCTTGAGAATATGGGTCGAAGATGCAAATGAGTTTCAGGGTGTTAATCCGTGAACACGATGCCTGAAGATTGGTGGGGCTTAGTCTATGTGGAACCTCCGAGCCCCATTAGCCACATAATTAAGGTAATGAACCTGGTAAGTACAGTTTGCTAACCCAACCTTAGCTATAATGAAGATCTATAACAAGTGAAGATGATTGGAATGATGTGAGAGCCAATAATTGGATGTGAAACTAAATGGATTTCCCCCAGGCCAACAACCAAAAACCAATGACCAAATGGTGTGTGACTGATAGATTATGACTGTTATCTGATAATACCTAGGTACAATTATTTAATGTTCAGATTCTCTTCCTCTTCCTCTACCCTACAATATCCTACGTTGACACGAACAATTTACTTTACTATACAAAGAGAAGTTATATCAAGATGACTTCTAACCCATCCGCATAACTGTTCTTTCAGTTCGAGACCTTTTTCCAACCAACTTTCAGTTAATCCCTAGTTCCTGGAGCTATCCAGCAAACCAGTTATCTATTCACAAAAACATCAAAATGGTTTTACGAACATTACGCCCTTTTCGAATACACAAACACCACATGACTATACATTCTTCCTTGGTTATTGGGAAAACATCGATACGGCGACGGCAGTCTTTGGAGAAGTTACGGACTATTGAGTGAGGATTGGACACCTCGGAGTGGTGGCAATAATTCCTTTAGCATTGTCATTTGGATATTGAACGGAGTGCTGGGCAATCGAGCAGTGGCAACGACCAGAATTGATATCAGAAAATGGCATCGATTTTTACATATGAACCCGAACCCCCAAGGGTAGAATCACCATGGTTGTTGACTCCTACCAATTCTCCTAAACCACCTTCACCTCAGCCATATCCGAAATCTCTCAACAGCTCCCCTGCTTCAACTCACATTTCGGACTATGGAGTTACAAAATTGGAGGCAGAACCACAGGAAGGTCCCACAGAATACAAACTACATCTTTTGTTACGACCGAGGAGGACATATAGTACTTCAAGCACTGGCTCAATAATATCTGGTTCTCAACAGCACAAACAGCAACCCCTTAATCAGGAGAAAGCGAGCCCCATATTGGCACCATCCAATCAGAGTAAACAGAAGCGTTTAGAGCAGCTCACAACTCAATTGCTGTGGCGCCTACAGCAGTCGTCTCCGTATCATGCATCATCTACAAGTGATCTTGTATTACCGAAGTGAGTGCATTACCCCATAGCGGTGATTGTGTGTTGGGCCGATGTGGCCCAATCTCAGATTAAAATAATCAAATTTGAGACATGCAATGAAATATATCTAATTGTAAACTTGCGCTGATTTTGATGTTCAACAGATTGCCTGGCAGCGCAACGAGCTTAGATGCCCCTTCAAGACCCGGGAAGCTGTTAGCTGGGCTTGAGGAAAGCCGTGGAGCACTGTATGAAATAGGTGTTTCCGATGATGGTACATTTGTCGGTCTGACGAGCGATGAATTAGACGAGAGTTTGACAAACCTACGGGCTATGGCAGCTAGTCTTGGATGTAATGTTGAGATTGTTCGAAAGGTAATTGTTGGGGAATGTGAATGGCAAGAGACAGATGAACCCCCAAAGTCTCAAATTTCGCAGCGACTCAAGAAACAAAAGCCATGGTTGGTCCCTGAGGATCAAGCGATATCAACAAATTTCCGGCACCGAGAGAAATTGTGGGTCGCCGAAGCCCTCATAACTCCAGATCTCAGTTCGAAACGAGCACAGTCAATGAGCTACGACGAAGCTCCTGTCATTCGTCAACATACTCCGCAGCCTACGATTAATGAGGTTACCGAGGCACCCGCTCTTCAACATGAGGATACAACTGAACAGCTGCGTATCACCCTTACTGGTCCCACTACATCTGGAAAATCAAGCCTTCTAGGTACTTTGTCTACCACAACACTTGATAATGGTAGAGGTAAAAGCAGACTTAGTCTATTGAAACATCGTCACGAAATTGCTACAGGGATTACAAGTTCTGTGGCACAGGAGTTAGTTGGTTATAAAGACTCACAGGTCATCAATTATGCTTCTGGCAACGTAACGTCCTGGACAGATATTCATGCCACAGCAGAAGATGGCCGGCTTCTATTTGTTTCTGACTCTGCTGGTCATCCAAGGTATCGCAGGACAACAGTTCGAGGCTTGGTTGGTTGGGCTCCCCACTGGACTGTTCTATGCGTCGCAGCAGATGACACTGGTTCGAGCGGTACCGGAGTTACTTCAACAACGGAGCTTCTTGGCACTGTTGGGGCAGGAACTGATCTTGCAAAAGCACATCTGGAGCTTTGTTTGAAACTGGATAAACCTTTGGCTATCGTGATCACCAAGCTTGATCTAGCTTCAAGACCTCGTCTAAGCGAAACACTGTCGAAGCTTCTATCTGCCATCAAAGCGACAGGGAGAACTCCTTCGATTCTTCCGCCAGATAATTCTAAGAATATCATTGATGCCGATCTAACTAGTATACTGCCTGAAGATACTAATACTGTTAAAAAAGTCATCAATACGATGGCAATGTCAGATCTCAGGTCCATCGTTCCTATCATCCTTACAAGTGCGGTCAAAGGAACCGGTATTCGTCAGCTTCATGCTCTTCTCCGAGCTTTGCCGATACCTACACCACCCACCCCGCACGATTATATTGGCATGGCACTCAATCCAGAGCAACCCTCATCTCTATTCCACATTGAAGATGTATTTGGGGTACCAGCTTCCTATGACGCTTTGGTCTGTAATAGTAATGGTATTGATGCGGGAACTGTAGTTGCCGGTCATCTTAGGTTTGGTAGGCTATCAATTGGAGATAGTATTGTCGTAGGCCCTTTCCCAGCAAATTTTGATGATGATGACTCCCCCCAGACTGGTCCCCGTTCTTCGCCCACCAGTCTAGGTACCTCACTCACGCATCCCTCAGCAACTGAACTTTCTAGGATAGCTTTACGAAACACACCATCTGTCTCAGTTACTAAAGGCGAATGGCACAATGCACATATAGTCAGCATTCGCAATCTTCGCCTTCCAGTGCACACAATTGAAGCTGGTCAAGTTGGAACCATCGGCATTGTTCTCGACTTACCAACTCAAGAAGACTCAAATAGTCCTATGGAATGTTCTTCTCAAACTGCTCCTCGAATCCGCAAAGGGATGGTCATGGCGATACCCAGTAAACATATGATTCAAACCCATCATTCTCTTCAAGCTGCCAGTGGCTTCACTGCCTCCTTTGATGATGGTGACATTAATTCCGTCACTCCAGGCACAGTAGTGGTAATATACGTAGCCAGTGTCCGCGCTTCAGCTCGGGTCCTCAAATTAACCCCAAATCTCCCTGCCAGAGACATGGGAGCAGAAGACGCAGATGATGTTTTTGGATTGGGACTACTAGACGGCTGTGATGTAACTGATACTAACGGGAAATCAAAAGATGAGCCATTTGTTTTTGGCACTGATGGCATTACAGATGTCAGTTTTGAATTGTTGACATCTAGGGAATGGATAGAGCTGGGTAGTCAGGTTCTAGTCATGCCCGGGGGTGGTCATGGACTGTATTCCGGAAGCGAGAGGGGAGAGAAGGGAGTTGCTGGGTTGGAAGGCTTTGTAGGGAGAGTTGGGGAGGTTGTTGATTGATGTGCCTCTTGGGTTGATGAGTTTTAATTATTGGCTTGGCTATGTACCGACAAAGGTACGAGGTGTTGCATGAGATACTATTTTGTGTTTTTTTGTTGATCACACCCTATGCATTGCATTAGGTGTAATCGTTTGGAGTAACTTTTGACAGTGACAATGGAATGCAAGATGATTCTGCTAAAAGTCGAAGCATCTGTTTCCTCCAGATACCTATCTATGCATTACTGCACACAGGCATTCTACTTCTTTCCGCCTTCCTACATACACATAATTTCAGGTGTCTCTACACCTTATGTGATACAAAAGTCGTATGAGAGTGAATTGGAAGGATTCTATTATTCCTTAGAATCAACAGTCTTCGCTAACGTGGCTGAGTAATAGTGATTAGGCTATTGATTGACCTGAGTCATAACGGCTTATGAGTTATACCAATATTCATTATCTGAGATATATCGAAAGGGCTCACTGAGAGCGTAGAATGAGCCTTGTTATCAACTCTCCCTACGGAACCCTGAAAACCGTATACTACGATTCCGGTGGGGAAAACTGTACTAAATCGTAGGTTGAGATTGAGAGTATAAGATTTTATTGTATGAATTAGTATACCTTGTATAGAGATTTACAAAACTAAGAGGAACTATTATAAATTATTAATATAGTATTCTCATTGCCTAAAATCCAGATATACTTTTACAATCCATCTTACCATGTTCACTAACTGTTTATCTTAATCGGTCAGCTAGGTAATTAGTCATGTTTCGCGACAAAACAAGCATTTTAGTCCTTAGCGATATCTATATATTACAACGGCAGGAGTGTCACAATCAATTTCAGATCTTTTACACTCACATTATTCAAGTAGTCTCTTCTTCAATGTTTATTTCATCAGTTAAATGTGATGACCTTCATCCCTACTCATTCAAACAGCCACTCAAAGAACGAATTCCTTCAATTTCAACACCACTTTTTGTCTAATCCTCTTTCTATCAATATGAGTTATAGAGGTTATTCGCATTATATATAATATAGAAAAGTGTATCTCTACTTGCTATTGTGTTTGAATTAAATGAATAGAATCTTTCGCTATTGTTGAAGCTATTCATATTCTTTTCAATAGATTTTAATATTGATAAGCTGTTTTTCATTTATTGTGAATTGATCTGGCAAACTCTATTTCATACTCATTGAGAAATTTGCTTTGCAGGAAGTTGGAAGTTTGCTGAAGGGCGACTTGATTGAAGGAGGTAGACTGGTTGATTCTGGAGAGCCGACGGCTTAGGTGGATTGAGGGACTTGGATATATTGGAGGAGATTGATTGAGGGATTTAAATTCTTGGATGGTTTGTTTGAAATAACAAAGGATCAAAGAATTTTCAGATTGTTTGCTTTTTCATATAGTAAAAATTTCCAATTAGACAGCCATCAATACCTTACTTTTCACGCCGTTCTATTTCCGAACTTATTCGGCATGAAAACAGTTGAAAATATCAACCCACCACCTCCAAATCCCTAGAGCTTCCCTGAATAATACTATTTAAATATCCACCCTGTATGCTCTTCGTTTCGCTGGTCCTTTGTGATATCTGTATCGACCGCGTTTCAATCCCTGTCCTTGCGCAGGGCTGTCTACTATCTCAAGTAACTTCCCTTCATGGCTGTCTGCTTCTTCAAGAACCACCTCTTCTTCAGGAACCTCTTCTTCAGAAACCACTTCGTCTGCTTCAGGTTCCTCTCCGCCCGAAGAAATCACAACCACAGGCTCGTCTTCTCCTCCGCTTCCGCCTCCACCGTTTCCGTCTCCTTCATCAGGAGATGAATCAGATAAGGAAGGTGACGAGGAATATGACGAGGAATACGACGACGAAGATGAAGAGAACCCGATTACCACCGGCGCGGGTGGTGGTGGTGGTGGTGGAAGTGGTGGAGGGAATGGTGGAGGGAGTGGTGGAGGGAGTCCCCCTATTAGTAGTAGCGGACCTCGCGCTGCCATTTGAAGCTCGTGCACTGATACAAATTTCACCCCGGGTGGCCGCTTGTATGGAAAGTGAGCAGCATAGCCAGACGGCTGTGGAACGCTTAGAGGTCCCGATGTGTATAATAAAAGGTTTAGCGATTTGTGTCTATCATCTTTCCGCCCATTGTTCATTGAAATATACGCCGATAGTGTGTTTGGAGAGCCCTCGTTCCACAGATGTGTTGACACCCAAGCTGCATAATTTGGATATGTATCGAGGTTATAAAATGTATAAGGAGACTGTGGTATCAGACTCAATTGATCGTTGTTTAAACCAAGCCCTACGGCACCTACGAACAGGAAGCCATGAAATATCAAAGGTAAACCGTCTGGATCTAAAAATGATCGACCGGTGTGGGGAAAACCAACTCGCATAAACAAAGTTCCTATATGCTAGCGAGTCTAGTAATCCAACGGCATAGATATCCCTATTCCTTTTCCAATGTCGATAATTGGAAGCTGAAATAATCGATTATAATACTGCCGGATCATACCCGTAGACACCACATAGAGAATTACACCAATCATATAATCTAATAGCAAATCTTTCATATATAGGTAGTCCATAGCCTGATTTATAAAGGTAAGAATATGAGGCGCTACTACTAAGTTGTAGATACGCCTAGTCGCGAGGACCTGCAGCGTGGGTATCTTGTCTGGCATCTTTTTGTATTTATGAATTTTTTCATTCTCTAGTTGAGACCCTCTTCTTGCTAGTTGCTAGCTGCTGGGGGCTTATGTTTTTATATTTCTAATTCTTCAACTCATCTCGCTTTTGTGTGTAGAGGGTGGAAAAGGGATATGCAACTGGAAGGCTGCAAGCAGCTAATGGTTCCAGCAATACGCATCAGACAAAGGCTTGCCCGTTCAGCAAACACCCCTGCATAGGTTCGAACAAACTTCAACAAAGGCTCTTTGTGTGGGAATCGGTTATATAGAGAAGAGAAGCAGAGAGGCACTGACGTTGACAATTTGAATGACAGCGGGCTGGGGTGAAAAGACTGGGAAGTCTTCGGGTTAAGCTAAGGTCCATAACCTTATGTGGGATTTCAGTAAGAAAATTTTTGATCTGAGGTTTGAACTTTGAAGGGGGGTTTTCAAATCGAAAAAGAAAGAAAAAAACAAATTTTGCAAATTCACACAAAGTCAGCACTTTTGAGAAGAAGCATACTCTGTACCAATATTTTAACTAATAAACCCGTTTAGAGGAAATATCTGAAACTCTAATAAATAAAACACCGACAGGGTATAAATTACCGGTATCAAGAAGGCATTCGTGGGATGAAATGTTTACCGACAGAAGCGCTAGTGGATATGCTTCAAACACAAGCGGCGGCACCTTCCTTTATATTTAATCAATGAATTCACCCCAATGTTTCTTGGCTCTGATCTGAGGTGGAATTCATTCAATTCAATTCAATTCATTTGAATGCTGCTAATCTTCAATTCTCTTCAGAATTCATCACTTTCATCGTCTGGTCATTTTACTATTCATCAGTCCTTTGCTTGAAGAGCATCCCGTGTCATCATATTATTCTCATTCTAATCAAGTTGCTGATTTCGTAATGGCATCTGGCTGGATTCCCGATATGAATCCCATCGAGCTTTCTGATGGGACTTTGGTTTGCAGAGCTCATCGTCAAATAATTTGCTTCATCTGCTGTTGTGACTACAGTTTCATGCAAGATCTCCAGGAACAAGGAGAAAATAGTGACTCTGCTTCTCTCTCTGATGCTCGTTCAGACAGTGAAGACCCGGAGACATTTGAACACCCTGAATATCAAGTATTTGATCCACAAGAGGCGTTCACGATGTTCACTAGACCAGAAATAAACGGCTTCAATGATGCCCTTGGATCCAACCTCGACTCCAATCCAATGCCTACCATCACAAAATTCCGCCCTCCTCTTTCCAGTGATACTCCCAGCATGCTTTTCCGTCCAGCCCACCGCTTTATCCGTCGCACTAATCCCAGTGAAATCCTCCTTTATACTGATGGCTCCTGTCTCTCCAATGGTCTTGCCAGCCCTCGCGCCGGCTGCGGTTTCGTCATCTCACCTCACCACAAAATCAATTTCAGACTCGAAAATACTGGCCCAACCGGAGAAATGCACCGCCAAACTAGTAACCGTGCCGAATTGCGTGCCGTGGTAGCTGCTCTCGAATACCGTGCCTGGCAAGGCGATAACTTTGCAGCTTGGACGCGTATCGTCATCGCTACTGACTCTGAGTACGTTTTTCTCGGTGCCACCGAACGAATCAACGGTTGGGTTCAGCGGGGCTGGCGGACTAGCACTGGAACGAAAGTCAAGAATCTGGATTTGTGGAGGAGACTAGTCTATCGTATCAAGAAAATGAATAGGCCGATGGACTATACAGAAAATGGGCGTGGAGCTGCAATCGCATTTTGGAAAATTCCGAGGGAGTGGAATGGAGAAGCAGACGCTGAGGCAAAGAGAGGAGCCGATTTGGAGGAGGAGCAGGAATTTCGGGTGCTGAATGGGATAATGGTCTGATATTTTGCGGCCGAGGAGCAAATACTACATTACGACGGTGTGTTGACTAATATTTATTTCAATATCTCGATTCAGATGTCCAAATACAAAGAGAAGTTACAGAGAGGTATTACAAAAAGGCTCGTCACATCATTTTATTGTGTTTTTTATGTTGGCTAGTAGCTAACTCACAGGACGCCCTATGAATCACTTTTAGATTTGGACTGGGTAAGAGATTGGTTTCTGAATATCCCGTGATATGACTCGGAAACTTCAAAAGTCCTCTAGTTTATAAACCTCATAACTCACTTCTTCGTACGGATGTGTCCTGTTCTCTAGAATCAGCCCCATCTACTGCCAAAACTCTCGCCATTCCCTTCTTCGCTTCTCCTTGAATCCCACGTCTTCTTCTAATGAACAACTAAACATGAAACTCACCTCTTCAATGCCTCAACTGCCTTCCTTGTAACTTCCTCCCCGGTACACAAAATATGCACTAAAACCTCCTCCGTTCGTTCCAACACTCCTACTTTGCCTGTGTGAGGCACAGCTCCCTTCTCTGCTACTGGTAAAAACTGTCCGAACCCTGGGATTTCAAAACAAACTTTGATGTATTTTCCATCGGCGTACACTCCACCGCCCACAGCAAATATGGCGTCTTTTGTCGCGGAGAGGTGAGATGGGAGGACGCGATAGACAAGCTTGTAGCGTGTTTGAGAGTTCGAGGAGATGGACATCTTCAATTTTGATTTGGAGAGCTGAGATGAGATGAGATAGGATATGATAGAGTGAAATTGATAGGATTTGGGAATGAATGCAACAAAGGAATCGATTTACCTACATACTTTTTGCAGCGAATTTATCATTTTATTATCATCAATTCAACTATTACCGAACAATAAACATTTTAACGGCGATTCATGAATATTTCTTCAAATCTATTACACATAATAAATCTATTCTGCGCTATCTCTGACGCACCCCACAAAGTGATTTATATAGCACGAGTAAAATACCACAGCGTCGGTATCGATGCATCCAAGAAAAAGTAAACTTTCAATTCATTCATTTAATTCGCTCATCTTATCCTCGCCGCTTAAAGCCTGCAATCCTTATCGTACCTCTTACCATTCAACACCTAGTCAATCGACCCTGAGCCACCTCCTTATCTTTACCTCACACAACTTGCGTCATGCTATAAATTTATTAAACAGCGCTGGATCCTAGACTTCCAAGAATTTGTATTATCAATAAATACTACCCGGTACCTAAACTCTTTATCATATTCCTCGTCCTAAAGTCTGGGCATGGTCTGATGAAGGGATAATGGGTCAAGCATCTTCTTCTCCTTCTACCTCTCCTATTTCTCCTAGAACTACGACGCTTCCTAGAAATTATCGTGGAAATTCACGTGAGAATGAGAATGAGAATGAGAGATTTATCAGTACGGAGACGACACAGCTGTTGACACCGGATCCGGAGGAGGATATTGAGGGTGATGCGGATGTGAGGAGTGGAAGTGGAAATAGGAGTATGGTTATAGGGAGACATGATGGCCATGCGTGTTATCATCCTCATGCCATTGGAGATATATGTTACCCCCAAGATGAATTTGGGGATTTGCCGGTTTATAAGACGATTCATCGGTTCGTCTCCCCGTCCATCTAAATCTGAGCTGGAGAATGATACTGATAAAATATTAGGATAAGGAGAGATATAATCTCGGCGATTGGTGAGTTTTATCAAACGGTGAGATAGGGAAGTGAGAATTAGACTAACGAGAAAGGTAGATGACCCATATAGTCTGGAACAATTGAGGGATCCGAGATTGAACGTATCAGTTGTGAGACCATTGGTAGATAAGCTGTATGATTTGGACGATTTGTCGGTTGGTATGTTACTGTTTTCGTGTTCTTACTCTTACCAGATCGCTTTGAAGTTTTGGGGAATGAATCTTGGTACTTTTCCCAAGTGATTAGAACAAAAACCAGTAGAAAGACATTTGGGAAATGTTTGATGAGGAGATGGTAAAATATGGGCGATTTTCTGAGTAGTTCTCAAAGAGCACATTTGTTCCTACTATGAGCACTTCATAAAGTCTTTGTTCTTTCTTCCAGACTAATTCCTGCCTTTGAATACTAATAAACTCCAAGTCTATTGTCTTCTCGTCAACAAAACACAGTTCCAACGTGAACAATTGGCTCTACCCCATCAACAGAGCATTTGCACCACACGTGCCCATCTATGCGAAATAGTTGCCAATCGAGTTCTACGCCGTTTCCACGAGGATCATACCGGCTCGGAAGGGTTACTTCTTCTGTCTCGCATTCTTGTAGGGGGTTTCGATCCATTTCAAGGTGCTCCAAACAATGTCATCCAAGAAAGCAGTAACTTTGGTTGGGCTGCCAAGTCCCGTACAGGCGCCAATCGAAGATTACCAGCCTTAGAAATTGCCATTATTTCTCAAAGCAAAGCGTTCCTTAGTTCATCGGCATGCCAAAAAGTAATAAGCGCAATATACGAGGGTAGAATCATATACACTCCAACGGCGTTCATGGATATTCTACCTGATCACTACAAGAATAAACCAATTTCATTGTACAATCCAAGAGAGGCGCCATTGTTTAACCAATATAGACTTATAGTTCCTCGTACGAGGAATTATTTGGAAGTTTGCCACTTTCTGCTACTGCTGGTTTTCTATTTGTATGTCATGGCAGATCGTGATCCAGCTACATTTGGTGGGATGGAACTGTTATTTATTGTTTATACATCGGGTTGGTCTTTGGATCAATTGTAAGTTTTTTAAAACATTCCAGTGGAATCTGGTAGTCCTTATTAACGGCCGATCACAGTTGCTCTATACTTGAACACGGATGGCACGTATACACCCAGAATCTGTGGTCCTTCCTCGATGTTACTTTCGCCGCGATCTTTGGAATTTATCTCGCGCTTCGCTTCAAAGGCTGGCACACTGATAACGTTGGCACTGGCCAACAAGCACTAGATGTCCTTGCCTTGGGAGCTCCTGTCCTTGTTCCACGTCTAGCGTTCAATCTTATGTCCGAAAACATGCTTTTCATTTCTCTCCGGGCTATGATGCGCGATTTCACTGTACTCACGATCCTTGCTGTTTGGTGCTTTGCTGGATTCTTGCTCTCTATGATTTGGCTTGGAAATGGTATCCATGAGCCAATAACAGTTTCTAAATGGATGCTCTGGATATGGTTTGGACTCGATGGCACAGGCATCACAACATCTGCTCAATTCCATTGGCTCCTCGGTCCGATCCTCATGGTCACTTTCGCATTCCTAGGCAACACCCTCTTCCTTACCATCCTCGTCTCTATGCTTTCAACAACCTTCTCAACCATCGTCTCAAATGCTACCGCAGAAATTCAATTCCGTCGCGCCGTCCTTACTCTCGAAGGTGTAAAATCAGACTCCCTATTCGCCTATTTCCCTCCCTTCAATATCCTTGCCCTCTTTGTTCTCATGCCTCTAAAATTCGTCCTAACACCACGCTGGTTTCACAAGATTAACGTAGCAGCCGTGCGTTTTCTCAATGCTCCTCTTCTACTTCTTATCGGCTATCTCGAACGGCGTCAGTTGTGGGCGGGTCCACGTCGTCAAAAAGAAGCAGAACAACTACCCCGTCTCCCACCTCGTCCTCGACTTTGGGATTTTTCCAGAGGCTTTAGCGTTCACGGTGACCTACAAGCAGTGTTTGATGCGGAGCCTCCGAGTGATATCGCGGATGAAATTGGAATAGAATCTGACAACGATGTCCGACGGAATCGGAATGTTTTCGAAAATGACTTTGCGCGAGAATTTAATGGGTCGACAAAATCAAAATCAAAATCTGAACAAAAACCAGTTAATCCGAGAGAACACATGAAGAGAAGAGATACCGCTAATAGTGCTAAAAGAATTAGAAGAGATTCGGTAGCTCCATTCGCGGGAATGACTATACCGAAACATTTGAGGGATTTGTTGAATGAGGGGAGTAGTGATGAAGAAGGTGAGGATATCAAAGGAAGGTTAGAGAAACTTGAGCAATGTATGGGGAGGGTAGAAGGGCTACTAGGAAGATTGTGCAGGGAATTGGATGAGAAGAGTGTGGAAGGTGAAGGTGAGGAAGGAGATGTAGGAGGAGATGGAACATTGAGTGATTTAGATACGAGTGTGGCTGTGGAATTTTCAGATGACTAGATTCAGGATGAGATGGGTGTTATAGATTGGAGTGGCGAGGTATAAATGGGTGGTTGTATCAAATTGATTTACATGCATAAAATAGAGGTTGGGATGGTAGCATTCTTTTTGGTCTGTTGGTTAGCATGCGAAGCGAGTTAATCTGAGAACCTAGTAAAGCTGTTATTATAGCTTTGAGATTGAATAAACATACATACATACATACATACATACATACTATTTACCACAATTCCAAGTGCATTCGATGTACTATATGTCCCGATCAACAAGAAGGTAATCAGTGAAAAACAAAACAGGCAATCAGGATTTCCCAATATCCCATCTAAAGCAGCTAAAGTATACCGTATTCATCCAAACAATTCCAAACAAATATCTACTAGCGTCTTTCATAAATTTCCTTGCACCTCTACTCTGATACATAATATTACTCGCTTAAATATGTACAATCCATCAATACATACCACTCGCTAGCTGATCCACTCAGAATCCAAAGCCGAATAGACCTTCGAATAGCAAATGTGTGAATTTGTAGATATGTAGGTAACAAAACTTGGTCGATTACTATCGTTGCATATTCACTAAAATTCATAGGGGAGTTTAATAGTTTAGCGGGTGGATTAATGGTCTTTTTATTGCGTTGTTATATATCTGAATATATACCTAGGTAGTAGTATAATTGGTATACTATCTATCAGTTGATATATTTGCTAGCTTGGGTAGTATCCCAGATACCTAATGTACCAGGGACTGGGACTGCCATGCCATGCCATGCTCTGCTAAAAGTTATACGTACCTACCTACCTATCAGATATACAACGAAACTTCGTCGGGCCATCAAGTCTTCACAAATACGCCAATGTACCAACCAAACTGAGTAGGTGAATGAATATACTGATTGAGTCTATAAGTAATATTCATTCATGAAGGATATTGGTTCAGAAGAGGAATATAGAGAATGGAAGGAAGTAAATATCTATGTAATATTCTCATCTAGAATCTTCCTTATTTCGAAAACTTGAGATGAGATCTGTTTAGACTTCTAGAACTGAACTTGAGGGAGTAAAGCCGTACATCCACGTATCCATCCATATGCCTCAAATGGACTATTCGATAGCTGAGAGTCGGTTAGAAGCTCCAGACATGCGATCGAAATGGCGTAACCTAATTGAGCTATCGTCTGAAGGTTTCTAGCGTTTTACATCCCAGAGCATCGGGGAATGACAGATATGCTGCAATCCTCTTTTAGTAGAAACGATTCTCATCACGTTGATAAGATACTCCTTTCATAAGCAAGACAACCTTAGCCAACTACTACCAAGCACTAATCCCCACGACTACGCAGCCTCAGATAAAATTCACCACATCTCACTCGAATAATAGCCATGAATAGGTAGGCAAACCTCATACCCCTCCTCTACTCCATCATTTACAAGTGAATAGAGATAAATTGGGGGCATTATTCACTCGTATCCCTCCACTTACGAGTTCAGGGGCTGGAAGGAGGGTTATATAAGACTTGCCAATTCCCAACATCCACCCCATCATCAGCTTACAGATGTATCGAGTACAAGGTGGAATGTACTCTTCCAAAGTTTGACAAAGTAATAAGTACGTAGGAATGTATAGTCTCTCAATTTAGTTTCAGGATTCGATCTCTCAAGTATGCCGTGTGATTTTTTCTTTAATAATGGACATTGTAAATGACAATGTAAATCGAACTTTAACGACAACACGAAATGAAACATCAGCGTATAACAGCAACCTAGATCTTAATCCTCAAAGATCAGGATAAAACTTTCACCATCCACTCCAATCCTATCAAGAATCTGGGCACATCAACTCAGGTACCCATCAATACATATCAGACAAGCAAAATCGGACTGGCTTCCTGTACCTTGTTGTGGTACGTCAACTCCATATCCATACTCCAAATTTACCAGAACCTCTCACACTATATAAAGCAAAATAAAGAACTCCCTAATGACGCTCCCCTCAAAAGATCCACACGTCTACTATAATATACCTTAAAGAGTGAATTAAACTCTTCACTTCACGCTGCTACTCTACCCACATACTTCGATAACTCAAGAATAAGAAAGTGACCGAGCCCGCAAAGCCGCTGACGAGAAACACCTACGAATAATCTTCACTCGATCAACAACCCAACAATTCATCGGAAATTCCTCAAAAATTTCCCCTTCTAATAAACACACTATTCTGGAACTTATCTTGAATATAACATACGATGAAATTAAAATCGCACATGTATATGGTACATTTAACTCTCAACCTCCCGCCCCCCCCCCACTCTCCCATAATTTATGAAATACTCGAGTTGAACACTCTCAACCCCCCCTTAATACAACAACATTTCCTCACTCCATCCCTATCCGCCTACTCTAAATCAAGCTCTACCCCCTTCCTTTTCTAATACATCCCACCCCCCAACTGCGCGCACATATTCTAAGAGGAACACAAGCACAAGCACAAGCACACATACATATTCAGCATCTAGCATCAAGCATTCCGTCCCCCAACACACCAGAAAAGGAAAGGTGCCAGAATTCGAAAGATTCAACATTTCCCATTTCCCATGTACCACTCAACTAAAGGAAAAAAACGAAAAACGCCTTCCCCAATGCGCCCTCACTTCTATATAGTGTCTAACCATGCAATCCCTCTTCGGAGATAAGCTTGACAATGCCTGCCTGCCTGCTTGTCTGCCTGTCCCCAAAACACAACACAACTCAAATCAATATTTCCATACAGCAACAAATTTAATCCTTCTTTCCCCCCTTAACAACTCTCCCCCTCACCGCACCCTCTAAATCTTCTCTCCCAGAAGTTCCGCTTCTATTTAATGAACTATTCCTCAATTTGCCCGGCGAAAGTTCGAAACCCCTGCCGTCATCACTCCCAGTTCCATCTAACAATTCTATAAGATCACCAGGCCCATCCGTCGATGTACCGCCTCCATTTGGTGTCCCCGAGTTTTTAACAGCTAATCGTCTAACCCAACCTTCAATCGCCGCTGCTGCATTCTCTAGACCAATTCCAGAGCCCCCTAAATTACTAGGCGTAACCGAGCCACTTGCAGGACTATATGACCCTTCAGCAATACTTGCGAGTTCATCTCTGAATCCAAAAGGAATCTCAGATTCAAGAATTGAGGAAGAAGGTAAAGAATCGATCGTTATTCCGGGTATATGTTTTCTCGCCCATGTGTTTAAAGGATCCTGTCCAGGTCCAGGAGTCGTGACACTCTTCCCCAATGTTCCTACACCGCCGGGTCCCCGAAGCCATCCTAGTCGGTCCGCGGCTTCACCTACACTTTCTCGACGGGACCGATTAGCCGATCCAATCGGAGGGAAATAGCTTCCGCTGGTATGTTGGGTAGGTCGAGGTCCTAAATTACTCGGTTTTCGAGAAGTTGTGCTTGCAGGGCTACTAATTTGTTCGCCTGAAGACCCGCGCGGAAGATCATAAGAGGCACGAGGGGTAGATGTGATAGAATTTGTAGCCTGACTCTTTCTTCGCCGTGGGGGGAAATACCCGAGGGTTCTCCTAGGCATACGTGCAATTTCAACTGGTTTAGAATTTGGAGATGAATCAAGTAGAACCCATCGTACATGTTCCCATGGATTTTCTTCCAGTCGCTCTGTCGGTGTCTCTGATCTGGGTGGCCATACTTCTGGGGCATCCTCTAAACTCGGCGTTGGAGCAAGTAAATCAATCCCTTGGCTCAGAACCTGAGATGGGTCACAAGGGCGTCCTTTGATTGCACAAGCATCTACTGGTAGTACAACCACTTGTCGAGTTTGTATAGAGTCGTTTGGCCAAAATCTATTGGCTTTTCGAAATACCATAGGCTGACAATTATATCGTAATATAACTCCCGCAAGCGTATCCTCTTTTTGCACATGGTGTATATAGACCAGCACATCACCCTCATCATCTTGTGTTCTAGTTGTAGCCTCATCCATGGACGTTCTCCGTTTGTAATTTCCATTTGTATCAATTGCCCCATTTAGATCCGTGTGATTTTCGAGCAGTCTCGTCATTCTTTGTGTCCGTAAAGCTGCATCTCTTTCCGATTGACTCCCCGAGCCAATAACAGCTTCATTCCTCTTCTTTTGTTCTGCGGGTCCCCATGCACCATGAGGTAGTTCAAACAACTTCTTCACGGAACTATCTTTCCTTCTAGCTTTGGGTCTATCCAAACTGACTGTTTTCGTGGCACTACCTTCACCCTCATCTGTTACTAGATCTCCCAAATCACCTAGCACCGAACTCGCAAGTCCCTGTAATGTACTCCAAGAATTCGACCACCCACTACCCCATGCTCCAGCATTCCCTGGTCCAATTTTCTGATCTCCTCTTCCCACCGCAGATGTTTCTAAAGCACTTTCGGCAGATTGAGCGCCATTATCGCCTACCCTCCTTGAAGGATGTCTTGAAGGGATTGGGCTTACTCCTCTGGCACTTCCACCAGGACTGCTCCCCCTACTGCTTCTTGTGCTCACCAATTCTTGTTCCGTACTAACCAGTCTTCTATTTCTCGGTCGTATCGTAGAGGAGGTTGCTGCACTAGAATCGCTGAATCGTGTTTCGTTGTCACTATATAATCGCGATTGCTTCGAGGTTATCGCGGCTGTTCGTGACGATTGTGACATGGTTGTTTCGCGGGCCGTCCGCACTGGACACTTGCATTCATGAGAGCATTCGACGTTTTTGATTAAATTTATTTGCGATCATTCGATCACTCAATTACTAGGCCTCGAATTGTAGTGGAAATTACTCGTGTCAGTTATGAAGTACACTTGGCTTCCTTGGGGATAATGGTCGCGGGGAACGGACGTTCCAGATTATACTACTAAGTTTGGGCTACCGTGTTCGTCATCCGTAGTAGCATTTATAGTGTATTATGTATCGGAACGCAGGGCACGTGGGGAATCCGCATTTAAGACACAATACCCATCACAAAGAGTTTCTCGAGATTGGGTTGTAATTTCTTATTTTTTGATTATTTGCTAGGAATGTTTGATTTTGTGTGTTACAAGTATCAAAATAATGTATTTCTGAGACATTTGCTTCGATAAGTTTCATATCCTGTCCATTAGGTGGGTTCCAAAAGGCTTATAATACAGCGGCATGAGCTACACCTACACGCTCCATGACTATTTTTTAAGTACTCGAGGAAATAGCTCATCAAGAACCACATCAAGCAAGTCTTTGCTCATCAGTAGCAACCGGCCGGTTTCCTTTTCCATTTCCAGATCCTTCCAAGAAGAATCAAGCGAGTGGGACGTCGCCATTCATACCAGTTAAATCCCCATTAATTCCAAAAAATTGAAACCTAAATATCACCACGTTAGCACACTAACCGAGACTTGCACGGTTTAGTAGACTTACCAATCTTCAACATTTAAAGTTGTAGGAACAGCTTGTACAGAACTATTACTCCAGGTATCACTAGGACTTTGGCCTTGAGGCTCATGCATTGGCTGCTCAAAGCCTTGCTGCCACATACCTTGGCCCATATTATAATTAGGAGGAACTCCAGTTGGAAGCATTCCACCACCTTGAATTGGACTACCACTCATTCCAGGCTGGCCTCGTTGCATGCGTTGAGGCAATTGATTTGATTGATTTTGATTTGGGATTGGGGGCTGAGGTGCACCTAAATGAGGCATGAGATTTGGATCAAGGTTGGGATGACTTGGTGGGGAGAATTGAATATTATTCAAACTAGGACCACCTTCAGGGAACAACTGATCTGGTTGAAAGTTCTCCCAGAGAGATTGTGATATGTTGGGGGAGTTTCTAGTAACAAGATAGAGATCCGGGGGTGTAGCCGGGACGGAGTATGAGGGGTTAAAAGGCGTGGGCGGACGTGTGTGAGGACGAGAATTAGAACCTCCCATAAACGTATCTCGATTCTGACGCTGATTTGGTGATGTAATAGGTGGTGGTGCAGGCATCGATGATGAATTATAACCTTGACTTGGTGTTTGTGGTCTGGACCTCTCGTACGATTCTTGTGGCGCAGGTCCACTGCCCACAGCGAAATCCAGTGACATATCGTCATATTTCCTCTTTTGTGATTCATTCTTAGCCTGATTAAGGCCCTCGCTAATGCTCTGTACCATACGTTTATGTCGTTTTCCAGCAGCTTTCTGAAGACGTTCCTCAAGAACCTTATTTCCCAAGATGGACTCAAATAGTGTGTAGACCATCTTAGCCACGAGCCAAACTCTTGATACATCCTTCAAGCCATTCATACAAACTCGCATTCGCTCTTGGGTAGCTGCAACGATGGATGGCACTGAGGATCGCATTTGATAAACATGCATAATCAATGCAGAGAATAAACTGTACACGATAAATGCTGGACAGTATCGTAGCTCATCATGTGCAGATAAGTTCTCGATGATAGACGTAATCATTCCTGCAGCTTGAAATGCGATAGTTCGAGATGGATATACATTTTCCTCATAATTACCTCTCTGAGTAGTAGCGGGTGGCATATGCGCTCTATGTAACAAGCAGAGTGTTGTATAGTAATTGGAATGTAGTAAGGCTGCCCAAAATTGATGTCGAGGCATTTCCCAATATACCTCCTTAGGACAATGAGACAACCAATCTGCCAATGCCATATCGCTGTGGGTAAGGTCGATCGCATTTTGCCGTCGAGCCTTTGAAGCTACGCTATATTGCTGTGAGAGAACCAATCCCATAATTTCGCAAAGCTTAACATATTGAAGGAAAAACTGGACATGCACAGGATCTTGGATAAATTCAGCGGGATGATCGGTCTCATCTTCGACGAAATCATCCTCACTAACCATCTCCACATCGGAGTCATCGGTATTTATATGCACAGGGCGGCCAAGAGCAACGGCAACCGATCGGTCACGGGTAAATAGCGTCCACCAGATTCGCTTCCAGAGCCTCTTGTCGGCTTTGCTGAGCGCAGAACCTTCAACACTCCTATGCATACCTGAACCTTGTGCTACAATTGTCGCAACCCTGCTCCAATAAAACACGTTCTTCGTTACATCTTCTGGTCCCTCCCAATACCATCCCATCAAGACCAAAGCTTGTACAATAGTAACTCTATCATCTTCATAGTTCGCATCGTAAAGTGCTTTCGCACGCTTGTAAAATGTCAAGGCAGCGGGAGTCGTTGATCCATTAGCATCCATTAATTGGGGATTTGTGCAGACCCTGGATCCAGCCAGGAGGATAGCCTGCAGTAGTAAGAGCGAAGGAGGATTTTTCGCATCGCGATATTGCCTCATAAATCTGTTCCGATTGATCACAGGCACAATTGGAGCAACCCATTTGAAATATGCATCTACCAGTTCATCACAAAGAGACCTAGGAGGGAGTAAAAATGCTCCCCGTTGATGTAGGATATCAATTTCCACGTTATCCAGTTCCGTCAGCCTCGCCCTAGATCCTCTAATATTCTCTGGTAAAGGATAATGTACAACATCCGCGTTGCCATGTCGGTCGTGTACGAGGAGTGTCAAATTCGACGATTCTCCTAGATATGCTACTCTTCCTGCCTCCTTTATGGGCGCTCTGGTGAATTTAGGCTTCATAAATTGAGCGTAGGTAGTTTCGTCACTATCCCGCTGACGAGCCTGAGCTTCAGTGAGAGAAGTCGCAGGTGTTCCATCTTGAGTGTTATAGCCGATCGAGGTCCTGGTAGTTTGGGTACTTGGGGAATCATTGTTCTGAGGTGATCGTTCGTCAATTGTTTCTCCTCGGTCGCTACCCTCGTCAGCTGCAAGCCCTTCAGAGACCCGAGGTAATTTATACCTATCAGAATCTTTGTTTTTATTATTTGTCTTCTTGCGTTTCGGCGTTGGGATCTTGCATTCTATGGAGAAGGCGACGCAATTTGTGCAAGGCACCCCTAGACTCGCAGCATCACATCGTACCTATCGACCCATTAATATATACTCGAAGCTGCACGACAATGCGACGGCGCAGTAATTTTGCGTAACATTACCTTTCGAGCATGGCATGTCTACGAATTGTTGTTAGCAAATGTTTGTTAATATTCAATTCCTCCACAATCACAATCACAATCTGGTCCTCGGACCGAGGCATCAAATTGGATGGATAAGAAATGGAACGATATTTACATACTTGGCAAGCTCGTGAAGCTCGTTGTCTTCATCCCCAAATTGTCAGCGCATTCGTGGTATCGGAGAATACATTCCATCATACCTTCTAAATGAAGCATGTCCCGGAAGCTGCGAGTTAGGTGCAGCATTTGAACCAGCAGGAGCTTGACTACTCATTTGAGGCGCTGGAGCAGAATATTGGTTAGAGGAACCTGAACCATCTGCGGACATTTCGTTTGAGGCCATAGTAGCCGGTATCTCCTAATACTCTTTGATCATGCGAATTAATAATTGTATATTAATTTCCCTATTGGTATTGTCGCCGGATTGAATTGAATAGCTGGGGGAAAGAGTGCGTGTGGTGTCGGTGGGAAGTTGGATGATGGTGAAATTGAATTGAATGGAACTGAATTGATAAATCTGGGCTTCTCGGTACGGGGGCTATTTTTACAGTTTTTCGGGACTTGAGTAGAGAGAGGGTCAAGAGAGGGTACTGCAAAGTGTAAAACTGCCTACAAGAAGAAGGTCATGGTTGGTCATGTGGGGTTAAATTGCCCAGTGGAATCGATTTTAAGGTACGAACCATGATCTGCGAAAAAAGTATGGATCTATCCTATCCGTTTTCCGTTTTCCGTTTGCGCTGTGAAATTCATTCAATTGTATTCGTTCGATTCGATTGAATATAACAACAATGAATTCTTAAATCAATTACACATCTCAATGTATTTAAATACAATTCTCTCTTATGTGGTCTTTGTTAAGGTCAGCGCGATATGTTATTCTGATATATATAATCATCAAATATCCATAACTTGATCATATTGTTATATGTTGCACATGTCATACATACATACATACCATCCAAAGCAAAGCCAGCCACCACTCTCTCCTCAAGGCTGGTTGGATACAATACTGATATTGATTAGCCTACTAGGTCTTCCAAATAAGCTTCCTCAGACTCGATGTGAAAAAAGAAAACACGCGACACTTCTTTGCTCCACTCATTCTACGCACATCATCGTTGATAGTTGATAGTAGATAGTAGATAGAGTGAAAACGCTCGACCTCGAAGCCCTATGGAATATTCTATACATGATGATGAAATTGTAAATTACTTGTTAAGAATATATTAGCCGCGCAAAGAAATTCCCTTTTCTCGTCTAGAGATTTCATTATATCATAATACATCTCATATCAATTTCAATTAGCAACATTTCTACTTCTATCTTTTTGCTGCTATTATTACTAGGTACTATTATATACTACAAAATATTCGATATCAATCTGAATCATCTAATGTGATATTTTATGCAATTTGAATTCCAATTCCCAATACCAATACCGCTCCAAGTATCCATCTAACATCAACACCCATCATCCCCCACAAACCCCAGATCATTACCCATCGAGCTAATTAGTTTCGCTTCCCCTATTAAACTAGTAATATCTCCCCATACTTCATACTTCCCACTTCCCACTTTACACACCATCTAACCCGATACATCTATCACTTCCCTACCCACTACCGGCCACCTTCCCAGTCCCCACGAATACTTTCCGGAACACATCCTCCATCCATCCCCTCACCCCGTCCACTCACCCCATCACCCCACAATTCCTCATGTGGCATATGCACCCCAGATAGTACCTGTGCTATTGTTCAACCCCAGTATTCACCAATACAATACGATATGTGTAAGCTTGAGCTTATTAGTCTCTAGTGAAATGTAGGATCATCAGCTAGAGAAGAGCCTCGGTACGTCCTTGAATAACTCCATGTGATATTGGGGTTTTATTCACCGTTATTCATCCGCATCACTTTCATCTACATGCCTTCATGATTCTCATCCAAATACATCATGATTCTCTTATGATTATTACAATATATACGTACATTTTCACTCTTTATCCATATCTTTACCCACTTTTAAGTACTTTTGTCTTTTCCATTTCCGTTTCCATTCCCATTCACGCCGGTCTTATTCGTCCCATTTTCAATCCCCTCCTCCCCTTCCACACCCCTAACTATTCCCCCAAGCTCCCGCTCCTTCTCCATCTGACTCGAATGATCCTCCACCTCCACCCCCGCAATAAACAGCTCACTAACCCCCTCCAAACTAGCCACGAAAAGACAAAGCAAGCTTGCAATAATAAAATGACTAATCGTCGAGCCAATCTCCAACCATGATCCTTCATCCTTGACCACCCAGAAGAAATGTAAGGTCAAGAAATCGCTAATAGCAATTACCACCATAAACAAGGCTGAGGGCGCGACGCCTAGTCTCTTGTTCAGGATACCCAAGTTCGATGAGATCAACGCAAATGGAATTATAAGCTTCACAATCAACAAAGCTCCTTGGGAGAAAGGATCAAAGACTGGGATTAGGCGGTTAACACTTTCCAGACTGAAAGATGAGACAGATGCCATATTTCCTGTGCTGAAGAATGCCGACTGTAAAAGTATGAGGAAAAATAGAGATATCCGTGCGTCAGTCAATGTGAGAGAGCGGAATGGAGAAGAGGATAATGAAGTAGGGACTTCTGGAACTGGAGCACCATTTGCCTTGACTTTTGTTGTTTTACCTGAAGTGTATTTGTGGATGCCGTGTTCCAATAGAACCCAGGTAATAAGAGTGGCTGAAAATGCCAAGTAGAAAAGTCCTTCGTAAGAGATGGTAAGAATTACGAAGAGTGGTGCAAATGTGAGAAATACAATCATCAATCGGTGTAGATAATGGTTGTTGGGCTGTAGACGGTGCAAAAAGGGCATTATCAGAGACGCCACTTTATTCATGTTAGCTTTCCTCATATCATCCAAGCGTTCGTCAACTTACCAATCAAGCACCAACCAACTATTTGGTTTCCTCGAGGAAGCCCCGTTCTTGCCTGTAAGGACATTGCAGTAGATCTCGTAACAAGCATTGATAGGACAATCAAACCGATCTATTTGAAAGGTCAGAATTTATGATTTCTATTGATGGATGGAGTTTCTCACCTGCGCTCCAATAAGTGTGCGGGATAGAAGATTATCGGCTGGCGCAATAGAATCTCCCGTCATCTTGGATTTTGCAAGTAGCTTCTTTTCAAAAGCAAGATACAAAACACCTACAACTACCATCAAAGCACCACCATACAAACTATTCACTAGATTAGCTAGAAACCTGATTGCTCCAGAAAGTGATAACCTACATAAGATCTATATCTTCCACTTTCATTGCAGGAAGTAAAGTGAAGGTGCTCATTCCCAGACAGGACACAGCCCATGTCAATGTTAATGCTTTGTTTTCTTTCAAGAATCCCAAGCCGTAGAATGCCGGCCAGAAGGTTGCGCCGACGAACAAGGCAGAGAAAATCTCTCTGTGGGTGTAACCCCATGCCTGTAGATGTTATCGGATGATCAATCGTAGAATGTATATATTGACTTACGAGTGATTCTATGACACCCAAGAAGATGATAGTTTTGATGAATGTTCCAATATAAGCAAGTGGTGACTTGACATGACCAAATAGTGCTTTTCCGCCCTCAACGAAAGCATTTCGGCGGGCATATACTTCTTCCCAGAATGCCACCGGGAAAATAGCATAAGCGTAATATGTTGCAGGTGACTCAGAAACAATAAAGGAAGCAAAAAGTGCGACAAGAATTGAAGAGAAGAAAAGACTGCCCGCTAAAGTTCTAGAAGTCTCAGCTTTACCATGAAGAACATGAAGATCAATGACGGTAGTGAGGGCAAATGTGATCCACCCTAAATAACCCATTGTAATGAGGGCTCTCAAAAAAAGCCAATCGTATGTTTGAAGATATCGAAGACCAGCCAAACCAAGTCTAACAAGCTCTGCAGTCTCGCGAATTGCTTCTTCATGTTGCCCTCGATCAATCAGATTTCTGATATCAGCTAATCGATGCTTGGCTGTATGGTTCTTGTCTCCGAGACCCTCAAATGGTCGATATCTCAACTCGGTAGCTTTCTTGTGCTCCTCTTTGATTCTATACATGTCAAGAATACCTCTAGCATTAGCCAAGAAAGCTTCAGATTTTTCGGGAATATCCGCTGCTAGATATGATAGGGGTAATTCTCCAACAGAATTCACTGGGAAGTTAACGCCAGCCAAATACGCCATAAGAGCTGCAACATCTGCTTGTGAAACATCATGTCGATGAATATGGTCCATACCCCAATCTGAGGATAGCTCGTCATGCCCTGGTGCAATTCCATGGGCCTGCACAATAGGCTTCGCGACTCCAGATCCCCATGCAATCAGGGGAGTGCGTGTGTTATCTGGGTGCCCATCGCCATGACTTCCATAATCACTCATTCCATGATCGGCTGTAAAGACAAAAGCGGTTTTATCATCGTTATAGAAATCTTCGATGGCCTTTGTTACTTCCTTAATACCTTCATCCACAACTTTGATATTATATAGATATTCTTTCGAGTATGGGCGGAAACCATGACCTGTAGTATCCAAGCCAAGGAGATGTAGAAAGAACACATTTTTGTCTTTTCTCAATGCGGCATTTAAAGTAGCATTCGTAGCAGCTTCTGCAAAAAGAGCCTTGACTCTGTCGAATACCCAGATATCCAAGTGTATAGCTGCCTTTGAAAAGTCCTCCTCCTCAGCAGAATATGTATATGCATCGACACGACCTGGCACAGCGCCCAATTGGAACATTGGCAAGATATCTGGACTTCCCCATGACCAAGTATGTCTACTTCTATTGAAAACGCTGTCGAAGTTCACCGGGTTGAGTTTCCATCCAGTAGCAACTGCCGATACATCTTCGTACATGCCCGCAATAAGTGCAACATGTCCTGGGCGGGATTCCGTAGGAACTCGAGTATGAGAGACACCGAAAGTACCATGTCCAAGGACCCGCGAGCGAAGGAATGGCGCAAGAGGCCGCGGAACAAGATCTTCTTCTAATTTTGGGTATGGTTCTGGAAATGATTGGAAAGCTTTATCTGCTCGTAGACCATCACCTGCAGATCCAAAGTATCAGTCAATTGCATCTATACACAGTTACTAAAGAAGAAAACAGAATAACATACCTACAAAAAGCACCAAACGCTTTGCTGGAGCTTCCACTCCATCTGGCCTCTCTACCCCGAATTCGCGCATCCCAGATACGATGGGACTCACAAAATAAATATCAAAAATTGAATAAATATACACCAGATGGAAAGCCATCGCAATGGCCAAAAAGCCAAAACGATTAACTCTAGCCATATTGCTGGTATGTTCGTCTGCCTTGTAAATTAATCGTACTATACGCGTTCGCGTTCAATTGAACAAACGACTCCGACTTTATAAGGAACAGATTGTCAGAACACCTTGATGGATTTAAGCCAAAACCATCTGCAGAAAAATAAAGGAATGGCCCGCCCTCAAAATGGACGAAATATATGTACTGTGAAATACAAATTGGATGAGAAGCTCTTCCCCTTAAAAATTGTCAATGGAAAGATTTCAGGGACTTCAAGGTTGCTCGATAAATTATCCGATAGGACACGACATCATCGATAACTAATGAGGGACGTTCGAGACTATCTATTTTTAGGTTTCTTCAACACTTCAAACGACATTGCAAATATTCCACTCCAACTCTCATGTAAATAAAATATTTCATACAGTATGTACAAAGGTATCAATTCGCATGAAATGTACTGCTTGTGGTCAGCGAGTGGTGGGCAGATGTAGTCAAAGGTTCACCGGGAGCGAGTTCATTGTTTTTATAACGCTGTCTCTTCGATAAAATGAATAGCAAGGCGAAGATTAGGAGCACATCGGAAGCGATATATTCACCATACTGAGAATTCCAGCGTTCAAGTAGTTACAAAAGGATTCACACAGGTAAATGCACCCAAAAATATGTAAGAAGTTTCCCTTCCGGAGTCTATATTCAATTATTCCCTCCGTACCTCGCACCTGCATTCACACTTCACTCTCATCCTGTCTTCCACAATTCTCATCCCCAATATCATTTCCAAACCAAAGGGTATATAAGCAACAGCACAGCACGGTGTCAACACATCATTCCACCTTCTCGTTTCTACCCCTAAAGCAAAGGCCAGAATAATCTTCGGCATTCCAATCTCCCCTTTGCAACCTCACTTCCATCAACCAAATATACATGTCATCCCATTCTCCTTCCCCTCCCCGCTCAATATCACCACTACATCTTCACTTTCCCTCCTCTTACTTTCCATCCTCTTACTTTCCAGTCCCCTTCTCGCCATCAGAAGAAGATACAATATAAAACATTACAAAGTAGCCAAGTTTTTTTGATTACTGCCCGGCCACTGCAGTATCATGCCCCATCCTCCCTCTTGCCCCCTTTAATATACCTCTTCAGCCTACACCTCTCCTCCTTGGATAACATAACACCAGCGCATCGCAAAAATGTAGGTATGTACGTGCGTAATTACAGTTTGCAGCTGGAAAAGAAGATAACGCCAACTTCCCTCTGTACATCGCTTATGAGTATAGTTATTTGCGAACGAATTTTGTATGAACATCATTCGCTATAAACGAAAGAATTGAATTCGGGAAAAAGTGTGAAATTCGGGAAAACAAACGCTCAAAGTTCTATACTTTGTTGAGAACGCCGAAAAGTCTAGTGCGTAAAAGAAACAAAAATAGGTTGATAGGTTGCGGGACCCCATGATTTCAAGCGATTATAAAAGTAGTAGGAGTCTGATAAAGGTGGTGGGCGTTGAATCGTGAATCGTTGAATTTTATGGTGCTGTAGATAATCTCGTGAACAGTATTGCCGTTCAAGGTGTCTTACCTCGCTTGCGAGTATTCTCATTGCTTTCGGGATCGAACATGGTCGTTACACCCGCAAGTGTCCAATTTGAGGTCGAAGAATGAATAGCAACAAGCCATGCAGCTACCAAGTTGACTAGATAGTGAAGCATGTAGGCATAAGTCACTCCATATACTGCAGCATAGATCGCGATGCCGAAGAGCAGAACGCTGGTAACGTGGCGAACACGCGATGTAACACGAGGGACCATCTTTCCACTCGTTAATGTTTCCACCAAAAGAATGAAGGGCATGATAGAGAGGACGTTGTGATGAGATGAGAAGGGCGTTAACCAATGCACAGCCAAGTTATGGATCCACACAACGAGTATTGGGAGGTTTATTGGTAAGATCCATAGCATAAGGACAAGTATTGAGTGGACGTAATTGTAGAAGTTGTAATTCGTGTTAGAACGTGCTTCCCGGGCAAATCGTAGGGCTCTTGTACAAGTGGCTATTTGTACCAGGCATGCCACGAGATATGCAAACTGGTATGGAATGACCGTAGACACCAAGAATAACAATACGCCTGTCGTAAATACTCGTCGACGGGGAGAAGATGGTGCGAATGCTGGAGATGATGCCCTTTTTCTATCTTCGTTTCGCAACCACGCCGGCTTAACACTTATCCAGCCATAGAGTACGCTCAAAATGTGAGTAGTGGCTAATGTGGCATAATTGATCATTACGCATACACCAATACAAACCAGCCCGATTAGAGGAACCATGAACCAGAAGAAAGGATCCTGTGAGCCCACAAGTAAATCATTTTTAGTATAGTCAATGACAGTTTCCGATGTATTCCTTCCCCATCCCAAAAAGCCCGTGGGAGCTCCTTGAGGTGGTGCCGTACTTGCCTGGGAGAATGACACTGACAGGCATGTAAGAGCTAGCAACACTAAAGGTAAAGACTGTCGTAAACACAAGTCCAGACTTTCGCTGAAAGAAATAAAAATTCCTGTCTCATCATACATTCGAAATTGCTTTCTCAAAACGAGGGCAACAACCAGTAAGGGGAATGCAGCAAAAACCGTTCGATAGCGCATATACAACTTCCCTAAACTGCCTGGAATATCGACACTCAGAGAGATCTTAATGCTCGAGTTGCACGTCGGATCAGTCCAGAATTGAAGACTCAACCCATCTTGAATGGCTTTGTATTTAAGTGCAGGTGGCATGAACGGGGAAACTCCATGGATGTTGATGGTTGCTTGCTTCACATTTACAAAGTATTTGGATTCGTAAGGTTCCGAGATATATTGACGTAAAAGCGGGGTGAACAGTTCAGATTCCTCCCCGCATACCTGATTGCCCATTTCCAAGTTGTAGGCCAATAAACTGGAGTGCACGGCGGGAATTTTAACCTCCGCAACCATTGGTCTGTTTGGTGGGAGTCTCATTTTCATACCGAAAGCCAAGAGACGTCGAAGACTCAAAGATCTGATTCGATGTGACTGAACATTATCACTAAACTCGGCAATCACCCATCCAGGAGTTGACTCAACTGCTTTATCGACGATAGCAACGAATTGGTGGTCAATAATATCCTCCAAATCGTATTGTAAATAAGAAAATGGTTTTATTTCTTCCTCATCGTCCAGATAGAAAGGCTTCTTTGATGTTCTGGTAGATGCTGGTAAAGGAATAACGTCACTTGCAGCATTTTTACAAGCTAATCTCGTAGATCCAGAGCTATCCCCAGACAAATCCATACTCATAGAAAATAGTGTCGCTGATTGGCCTGGATGCAGAGGGAAAACACTGCAGAAAAGAACCTCCAACTTCCCGTTATCCCCAGGTTTATCGAGCTTTTGGTCAGTAAGAAGTGTGAATCGCTTCCCACCTGGTGTCCCCTGGGGAGGAATCGGGAGCAAATGTGCTTTTGGTTTTCTCGACTCCCCGAATTTTCGTAGGGTTAATCTTTCTCCTTGGGGGATTATTGCGTGCGAATCGTCTTCCAAAGTAAGCAAAGTCGTGGGTTCCTTGTGGGAAAGGGTCTTTTCTGCGAGGCTTTCCATTCCTGTCAAGTACCATTTCTTGAAGATTCTCATTCTATCTGCTCGAGGTTTCGTTTGTGCAGGCCGATTTACATCAACAACTTCGTATAAAGATCTGACGACAACTTTTCTAAACTGATCGCACCATAGAATAGCTTGATGGTCCATACCGGTCCATACGTTTGGTACAGATGAAGTGAAAACGGTAAATCCATGTGTATCTGGCACCAGAGATTCCAGACTGGCATAATCCGACGGAACCACAGTATCGAGTCCGCCTCCAGCTATAGATAACAAAGTAACGTGCCATAGAGGATTGTTGTTTGCCCATTTCTGCGAGTAGGCTTGACGCCAATAGTCGTTGATCTGCTTGTAAGTTTTGACAATCTCCGCATCAAAGGAAACAGGAGGTCGAGCGTGTGGAGCTGACATTGTAATTATCGTATTAATCGAATTCGACTGATAGTTCGGCATGATTAACATTGTACGAGCTACAATTCCGCCCATCGAGTGCCCCATTATGATAACGGAAGTTGGATCTGGTAGCTCCGGGTCTCGTTGCGATCTTCGAGGATCATGATACAAAGATAATATATACGCAATCGCTTCATTCAAATATTCAGCCTGGTCCAGCATTGTCTGCCCATGGAAGGCTGTTATATCCTCGTTAAAATCGACAGTGAAGAAGTCCAGGTTCCGTGCTCCGGCGTTGATCGCTGCAGAATCGTGCTGTAAAACATCGTGAAAGTGTGTTGCTGCCTCTGCCGCAATTGGTCGAACTTGCTTATAACTTCCAGCATTTCCAGGTATGAACAAGACGGGAACACCTCTAACCTAGACAGATTTCGTAAGTTTAGCACTCTAATTTTCACGCAATCCCATACCTTGGTGTCCTCATCCACCATTCCTTCCCGATATAGATAGACGGAATATTTGCTTGCAAAACGGGTATGCTCGGTATCGAAATCCGATAACTTCGCAAAAGAAGGCCTCATATATGACATTCGACATCCTTTGTTATCCAATTGCCGCGTGGTAAATGAATGTATAATAGACGCCAAAGTAAGTAAGGCTATAACTGTTGTAGCGAAGGTCAATGGTGTAAAAGACCAAGGACTTCGTAACCTCGACCGTCGTGAAGTTTGCCTCGAGTCGGCCATCTTATCTACCTCAATAGCCCCTTTCGAGGAAACACTAATTACAACCGTTTCGTTAGGTTGACCCTTATCTATTTGTCCATTGCGCGATTCAGTTGGTTTCCAATTTGTATTGCTGGGGCGTCGACTCCTGGCAGCCAAAGGTCTTTTGTCGCAACTTTTCCGACGATCTAATTCGGGTTGAGTATGCTGAGGAGTGGTTTGTCGTGAAGTTGATTGGAAATTCTGGAAATCCCTATTCGATATCGATACTTCGCTTCTAGAGCGACCTGTAAACCCCGGTCCTTCAATTATTTCGGCATTCGCTGTTGAATCGTCGCCTTCTTCCTCTGCGGCCGACCCAGATGATCTCCTCAGCATCTAAGCAGACTTGCGACACGAATCTCCAAATTTTGAATAGGAGACTGACGTGGGAAATCGCTTTCGGTGGGAATGTTGTGAGGAGATTGTGAAAATAATTGGCGGATAGGCTTGGAGAGGCTGGAGACAAGAGAATTGGCGATTTCTTGAATGACAGAAAAACCACAGGCGAAAAAGCTAAGGAAGGCCTTGAAGGAACTGACTGGTCAGGGATAGGCGAATTGATATGTTTAGATTAACTTACCTAGTACAGCAGTATCAGTCTATCAGTCTATCAGATACTTTTTTCATGCATTCTCAGCCAGTTATTAAGCCTATTAATATTAATAGAGTAAGGCTTATTCCATTTTTTTTTTCTTTAGCTTCTTTTATGATATCCCATCTCACTTATTTTAACCCTGCTACCTACAGTAGGGATGAGCTTATGAGTGGATGACTTCTAGGTATACCTTGATGCTTTTCTTTACCGTTTTTTATTCACATTGGTAGGAAGGACTCTGGAGTAGCTCGAGAGGAGGGAGATATCGTCGATTGAATTTACTATCGCGGGAACCTACTATAATAGTGTGCAGAACGTCTACCAAAAGGATCTATCTATCTACTTGTCTACTAGCCTAAGAATCTAGAATCTTTGTATAGGTAACCTATCTATACGTCCTACTTAGCGAGTAACATAAACATCCCCAACTTCTATAACAAATCGAAGGAAGTTGTTGTTTCAATCATTGCTCATGTCAAATTTCATTCAAATATCCAGACACCAGCATATTCGCTGTTATTGCGAAAAATAGTTATGTTTCAAGCCAAATTGATCGCTCAGATACCAGGGAAAAAAGACCGGCCGAACGTTTAAACAAACCACTTTTTTAGCACATACACAGTAACACAGTAAGTTATCGTGAGGATCTTGTACATCATGATTGGTGAATAGGGGTCGATCTACATATTTCATTCTTCTTGTCATCGTCGCATGATGATGTTCTAAAGCTTCTTGGCACGTTTAGTTCTTGGTTTTTACATCGATATTCTTTTCATAAGACGATCCTAATAATCAATTCATTTTTCGTTACTGATGTTTGAAATTGAGCGAAAGAAACTGTTGTACGGTTTGGAAGATACGAGATAGGGTAATATGGGTATGTCCTATTGCAGTATCGCGACATGACAATATACGTTGGTCGAACATTCATTGGCGTGGTAGAGAAGTAAATAAACATGCTGCATATGGTGGGACATGCACTATCATGCAGTAGCTTTTTTATCAGTACCTCATACCTTGGACCTTTCCGACCTGGTAGTGGCGCTCCAACGGGAGTAGTCTTTCATCTAAACCTATGGGAGATGTAAACCAACCTTTTGATATTCTTGTACTTCGTACAGTACCAAATCAATATCTGTGTCAGCTTGATATCAAATCAGATTCCGAACGCATCCTCAGCAGCATTGAAACATGATTTACTTCTGTACGGTATTATCCATGCTCAAGGATGTTCCGTGGATCTCATGAACTTACTGCTTGGATTGGAGCCTTACATACAGAAAATGTCTTCACTCCTATGGCAGGGGCTATGTGCTCTAAATTCCAAACCAACAGTTGGAACTTTGGAGCCACCCAGTATAAATAGATAGATAACTACTTTCTACCTACCCCGTAGCACCAATCTTTAGCGCTACCATTCCTCGATTCATTGATTCCTCAATTCCTCCACCCCGTAGGAGAACCATCATGGCGTGCTCAAACTTTTACACTTTTACACTTTTACAACCCCCATGCGGCTCATCCTGAAGCGCACTTCACTCAGACTACCAGTCCAGATTGGGATTGCAGCGTCAAGACTCAATTGGGGTTAAAAAGGAAATAAAACTTTACACCTAGAATATTCAAGTGGCTGGGAAACGACTTTCTTATCCCTAAGAAATCGCGCCAAAATCCATTTATCTGGGGCTCCATTGAAAATTATCGCTGGCTGGGGATGATGTTTAATATCGGATAATTTTGTGTTGGGGAAGGGAAGAGGTCGGACGGAGACTGCGGAGGAGAATTGGGTGCCCGTCCAAACGAGACGTGGATATAAAATTGCTTCATTTCTGATTGTAACCTCAGCTCGTAGATATTACGATCTGGCCAATGAAGATCAGGTGAGATGAGTTGAACCGTAAAGGAGAGATTTATTATCGAGAAAGCAGACGGGATCTCAAATTCTGGTGGTGATACATCCAGCTCTACTCGAAGAATATACCAACACACACACCACGTTCTCTTCAAAACCAGCTCTCCAGCAGCTCCACATGAAGCTCAAAATAATTAATTCATATCCACTTTCCTTACAAATATGGAATTAAACCCCTCCGTCCAAATGCCGCCTTTATGCGCATTGTGTAAGCATCATCGAGATTCAATACCTACCGGTAGATGCTTCATTTTCACGTCTGCAGATACTAGGTAACGTTTTGATTAGGCCTGCTAACAAATAGTCGACATCGTTGCAGCATTGAATACAATTCAACCTCAACAAAGCGCAACTCGTTTGTCCAGTGCTACAATGCATCTGGAATAAAATCAGTACTAGACAGGTAGCATAGTACCTTAAATCTAATTCCGTCCAACCAATAACAAACGATTCACCCGTGAACGACGCCTCACGCCTCATATAGATTCAATCTGTCTCTGACTCTTTGAATATATTGGTTTGCCGTGCTTGCACACCTTTCAAGTACATATGGAGTCTACATATCGTTACTGCACCATTGACATCCCGTTAAACCAAGAAATTGTTCGTTATCTACGTTGCCAAGTAGATAGAGAGCTCGATCGGGGATTAGTTCTGAATATGGCTTGCACGCCTTGAACAAAAACACTAGACCAAGATATATATACGTAGTACGTACGCAAAACCTGCTCTTGCGCCATTGTGAATCTATCGTGCTGCAGCTAGCTTCACAGTCGTCACATCACATCACACATCGCATCATATGGAGAGATATCGATAACTTCCACAAAGATGGAGAAACTTCTTTCCAATATCAAGTGCAACTGTTGGATGCCAATTTTCTGTATGTCTGGACATTTAGCCATAATGCCACGCTGCATTTTACAAAGTATGATACCTACCTAAACATCGAAAAGCACAGCATGCAATACATCCACAATAGCATTTCACGATATTCGTATATGCATCAACATACCAACACGATAAGATCTGCCTACTGCTTTTGACTACTGGTCTGAAAGAGCCGCGTAAGATGCTGTGCGACCTATATACGGAACAAAGCTTTAACCTTAAAGCTTATGAGCTTGTGGTGTAGGAAGATTCGCGTCCTTGCAGTACCCTAAACGTCTTGGCAGTGTTGAGAGTTCGTTCTAGTAAACGAGCGAGCCTGTTAGATATAAAATAGATGATGATGTTATGCAACATTTGAAAATTTAAACGTTTGATGGAAACTTTGTGTTTTGCTGGAAAGTTATTTATAGAGTTCACCGGGAGTAACTTTTATTTATTTATCTGGCAGCCTGTAAAGTTTAACAGGAGGTGCACTGGTCGTCGTAGTACTTTGCTCATGTGAGATAGCGTCATACTGATTCAATGTTCGAGTAAGTTTATACTTCAACTTTGAGCACGATTATATTTCTCGAAGAGGTTTTTGGATCTGCTGTTTACAACTCTTTGATATCTCAAAACACGGTCGTTCCAACTAGAGTACTAGGTACACAATGTCGAGATCCTTACTGTATTTTTGAATGTGAGTAATATCGCCACTTCAACGCTATAACTCCATCACAGTACCTAGTATATACTAATCACAGTATCGCTTTACGTATCTTGAAAGATTTCAGAAGTCGAAGCTATGCTTCTCATAATGATTCCGCACCTTGTGATTTTCATCGACAAATTATCCCCCCTCTGCCATTCAAAATAAACTATAGAAACTCCGCTGGTACTCTACAATTCTTCGTCTTATGCTTCATCTAACTTCTTCTTGCATTCTTAGTAGGAATTTAAAAGTCTTTAATACAGACAATTGCCGCAGGAGAAGATTTGTCTAACAATCTTGATACATGTGCATTAAAATAGAATAGCAGCTTCCGATACTCTGCCACAATTCAAAGATTTGTCGAAGAATATAGCCAAACGTTTTACTTTCTGTTTTCCATCTCAAAATTTTGATCTTGCATTTCTCATTTCCATATCCATCCAATATAGTGCATAGGTAGCCAATTCTCACATATGGATACAGTACTGAACATTCTAGTCTTTTACTTCGTCGGTCAAATATACTCTCTCCTTCAAATTATTTGACAAACCCATACTTCTTTGAGACAGATCCCGGACTCAAGAACCACACATCTGGATACCCAGGTAAACACATACTTGCCACTCTCTGACCGCAATCCCAGGAATGAAAGATAAATCAGACACCCAAGTAGATGCGATATGAGTGCAATCATGTCAATATCGCATTTCATCATGATGATACTTCAATCCGAAGGCAAGATATGCATAGCCGAAGATCATGATATGTAAGTCTTGTATCCAAGTACTGCATATTGCCAAGTACCCAGCTTATTTTATAGTTGACTATCATCCTTCTCATACTTCACCTTCCATCTCTTCCTTGTATTCACTCTCAAGATCCACTTCACGGCCCACCAATTACTAACCACCAATCACTTCTTAACTTTATCTGAGGTGTTCAGATATTTTTATTGCACATCTGCTTCAGGGTCTCAAGCCTATAGATACCTACTTATTGCGACTCTAAGGCCTCTGAAATCAGCAGTTAGGTATAAGGTATATGTCGTAAGTTCAAAGAACGGGAGGAAGAACGTCACAGATTGTCGAACTCATCTAGAATATGTAGAAGGAGATAGCGCGAATATGAGTATAAACAGAGAGGTAGGAATTGGTATATCGTCCTACTTTCACTTGATGACTTAAAAATGTAGTATAAGGAAACAGTTGATTCAACCAACGCAAACCCACGACGACAGTATTCTATTGCATATAGTTTCAATCATTCGGTTACTGCTAACAGCGAAAAGAAACTGAGTATACCTAGATACTCATCCTTGATCACCCTACCAGATTAAGTTCTATATAGAGCCTCATTGTATTCTATCTAGAACTCGGTAATCAGACTTCTGCACATACTACCTGCAAAACTCGATATTCGTTTAAATAGAAACTTCTCGAAGACAAGTGAACTTTGAGAATTCGCATTTTACCTAGGTAGTCAACGATGCAGGTCTCGCAAAATTCCGTCACGCCTTAATCTCATCTCAAAGTTTGATGGATGATATTTGAAGAAAATTTGATTGTTCAATGAATGAGATGTTGAGTACCACTTGATTCCAATTTCATAAATGGAAAGTGTGGTATATGGGCTTGGAGTCGCACCCGTGCATTAGACCCCCCCTCTTCGTTCCATCTTCACATTAATCCAATCGTTAATGCTGCCAGAACGAAGAGATTTGAAAGAAAGGAAAATACCCCTCGCCCTTCCAGCTCTAAACCTTTCTATAGTAGCCGCTTCTCCGCCGTCTATCAATTCTATTCCTTCCAAGACCATTCTATCCAAGAACACCCTTTCGTAACTCGACCAGTATCTCCATTGTAGCTACCAGACAAGGAGGCAACCCTCGTCTTTCATCGAATATCCTATTGTCCTATCGTTTTCAGATTGGTGGTTTTGATTGCGGGATGCACAACCATACATATTTACTCCACTCTCTCATCTGCTTCAAGTTTTCTCGCTTCCTCCAATCTCTCCAAATGGGTATATCTTATACACCACAAACTAACCAACAAGCCCAAAACTGACGCCGCCACGGTAACCAAATATGCGCTGCGATAACATTGCAAGCCCTCGGTACATTCCCTCACACCTCCATCTTTCACAATACTATGACGATCATAAACGGTGCCATAGAAAAGATTAAAGATGTATCCTGAGAGGACTGGGGAGAGGGTCATGAAACCCCAGTTTGTGGAGAGGCCATGAACACCAAAAGCCTCAGCTACGAGAGACGGGAAACAACCAAAGAGAAAACCATAACCGAGACCAGTGAATGAGGAGACAAGGAAGAGGAGGTGTGGGTTTTCGGTATTAAGAGCGGCGATTTGAGCGACGAAGAAGATCAGAGAGGCGAGAGTTAGACACCATAGACCACTACAGCGTAGGACCTTGACGAGGAAGTCTGAACCAACTCCTACTTGAGCGTTAGTGAAAGAGAAGCCGTAAAATAGAGGGGATTACGTACCCGAAAGGAGACGTCCAGTGAACGAACAAACAGAAAGGATGGATACATGCATTGCTTGACGATGCATGATGAACTCTTCTGGAATTGAATCATCCCAATGACGCCAAAGTGCTTGTGCGTCATTTCCGATATTACTAGGATAGTTTAGTTGAGGCTCGAGTTCGAGTAAAATGAGAAACTTACTTGATAGTCATCAATCCAATGCCTGTGAGTATCCCCATCAAAGCAAACAATTGCCAAAAATCGACTGTTTTGAATAATTGAAGTCCTCGAATATCTACACGATGCGCATGATCCTTCTTGTCAGTTTCGTCTACATTTTTTCGAGATTCTTCATCGGTGGATTTGGACATCAAGGAGGAGGTTTCGTCGGTATCGGACGCGACGCCGTTCTCGGGTACCTCTGCCTCTATCACATGATGGTTTAGGATATGATGTTTGCCCGAAGACGCAACAGATGGAGATAACATACCAGGTTCACCATCTAAGGCATTTCTCTCTGCTCGTCTACTGTCCTCTGATTTTGTGCGATGTAGTCGATTTGAATCGGATCGATTATGGCCGGGAAGAGCCGAGTAATGGGCATGTGGTATCACTCGTAGGAAAAAGAATCCTAAGAATACTGTTCCACTGGTTCCACAGGCCAGGACTAACAGGAAATGACCCGCATCCCCTGGAAATGTAAATGCAGTAAATGCAGAAAAGAAAAATGCACTGAGCCCGAAAGTGGCCAGTGGGAAAGCTGTCGCTGTACCTCTGTTGTGTGGCCAGTTGAGAGCTGAAGTCTTAATGGCAGCTGCATTGGCAGCACACCCTCCAAGTCCGGTAAAGAATGAATATAAACAAAGTAATGGTAACCATCCAGACCCTCTATCATATGCTTGGTATAGTGGAAAGTATCCCGCGGCAAGCAAAATCGTTCCCAATATAACGGCAGGTCGAGGTCCCTTTCCATCTACCAATAACCCAATTGGTATGCCACATGCATACATTCCCAGATTTCCAAATAGACCCTGTTTACAACTAATTAGCATGATATTAAGAGCATACAGTTTGGCGCAAAGTGATCTTACTATCAAGTTAATCTGTGTTGATGACAACTTCAATCTATCAGCGAACTGCGGGCCCCAATTGGAGAAAGCATAGTTCGTTCCACATGCCAATGCAATACAGGTTGCTGCAACACTCGACACTATCCTCGCTGCTTGTAATGGCTTTTCCGACATATTCGATGACCGCGTCGTTATCGTGATTACTCAAAGGGGGGTCTGTGTAGTTTCACGTCTTAATCATTGCAAAAGTCAAAGCAAAAAGAAGGGGTATTCGCTGGCGAAAAATGGGAAATAATATGTTTTATAATGAGAGACAAAAGTGTTCTCCCAAGTGTTTCTGGGCAAAGTACGAGTGATTGTCTGAAAGAAATTAGAGTATCCTCTTGCTGTCGTCTGCACACACGTAAGTCCGTTATCAGATAAACAAACTCCGGCTAATGTCTCCTTATCAGTTTGATTTACGGTGGATCTTACAAACCATCACCGCACTAATGCAGGTCAGTCGCCTAGACTGCTTTCATCAGCCGCATAGATCATAAGGAGCCATCTCCAAAACAACTTCCAACGTTATCCTTCAACTTTTATGCTCGACTATTAACGATACAGATTTTTCATGAATCACATTCAATAGAGTCTCTGATTATTTTATTGCCAAGTTTAATACTGCGACATCACATTATAGCAGAGCGCAAAAATGGGCGCTCTACTTTCAATTCCTTTGTTGGCTGTGCCAAGCATGGGCACTGTGAGTTCTACTTATTGGACTTTGATATGAAGAGATTACTTATATTCTTAGGTGATGGGTTTTGCTGCAAGTTGCTGTGGAGCGGCAACATGCTCTGCTGTATGCAGTGCCTGTGGTAAATGTGGTAACAGGTATATCTTCAGACTCGAGACGTTTGTTTGATAAACAAAGACTGACTGATGAAAAGTGTTGCCACTCGTATCGCATACGCCCTCATCCTCTTAATCAATTCAATATTGTCATGGATAATGCTCACACCATGGGCGATTAACAAACTACAAGGCTTGACTTTGGATTATATGAAGATCAGTTGTCCAGAAGGAGAATGCTATGGTTGGGTTGCGGTTCATCGGATTAATTTCGCACTGGGAATTTTCCACCTTATCATGGCATCGATGCTATTAGGCGTCAACTCTTCGAAAAATCCACGTGCAGCAATACAAAATGGATTTTGGGGTCCTAAAATCATCGCCTGGTTGGGCTTGATCGTACTTTCGTTCTTGATCCCAGATGGGTTCTTCTTGGTATGGGGAAATTACATTGCATTCACCGGATCGACATTATTCCTCCTTCTTGGACTTATTCTGTTGGTTGATCTTGCACATACCTGGGCGGAATACTGTCTCGAACAGATCGAAGCATATGATTCTCGAGCTTGGAGAGGAATTTTGATCGGATCAACATTGGGCATGTATGCATGTTCATTGGCAATGACCATCGTACAATACATTTTCTTTGCTGGTGCCGGATGCTCAATGAACCAAACTGCTATCACTCTCAACTTAATCTTCCTGGTTATCGTCTCGGTCGTCTCTGTCCACCCTATGGTTCAAGAATTCAATCCGAGAGCAGGTTTGGCGCAATCAGCTATGGTTGCTATTTACTGTACATACCTCACCATGTCTGCAGTATCTATGGAACCTGATACGAAGCATTGCAACCCTCTTATTCGAGCACAAGGAACACGAACAACCTCTATTATTATCGGTGCGATCGTTACTATGCTCACAGTTGCATACACAACAACCAGAGCTGCAACACAAGGAGTAGCTCTAGGAGGAAAAGGAAAGAGAATTGCATTGCCCGAAGACGATGAACATGATCTAGTTACCCAACAACCAGATAGCCGCCGTGAAATGCGTGCAGCAGCTCTTCGTCAGGCCGTAGAAGAAGGAAGTCTTCCTGCAGACGCTCTTCTAGACGATGATGATGAAAGCGATAGTGGAAACACCGCCAAAGATGACGAGAGAACCTCAACACAATACAGTTATGCATTATTCCACGTAATTTTCTTCTTAGCGACCACTTGGGTAGCTACACTTCTCACCATGAACATGGATGAGTACACAGATGGAAATACAAGTTTTGCGCCTGTGGGAAGAACATACTGGGCATCATGGGTCAAAATCATCAGTTCATGGGTATGCTATGGTATTTATACATGGACATTGATTGCACCTGTAGTGCTACCAGATCGGTTCGATTTTTAGATACGAATAGTTTACTTTTGGTTTTTATTGCGAGGGTCTTATTAATAAGTATTGTATTGTATTCATATTGCATCTGTTTTTTCAAGCGGGAAACATCAGAAGGGTGATTCAGTTCTGAGATTTTATAGGGATTGGCGCGAGTTATTATGTCCTAGCATTACCTACCTACCTTTCCATAGGACGGAATTTGATATGTCAAAAGTTTCATCATTGCGTGCACTAATTCTTTCTTGTATGATCTCTCGTATAGTCTTGTGTATAAAAGTTCTTGAATTTCATTCTGGGAAAACAACATTTGATCAAATAATTGACACCAATGCTCAAATTATAATCCAGTGATTCAGGAAACAAGATTTGGACCCTTGGAAAATACATTCTCGGGGTCATATTTTTTCTTCAACTCCGCAAGACGAGGATAATTGACTCCATAAACCAATTTGCCTGCTTCATGGTTTGCTATTCGATTTATTAGCCAGTGAAAAAAATTTCGGCGACGAAGATGCAAGGGGGGCTGTTGCTAAGTAGATATCGAAAATGGAAGAACCAAAAGTGCAAAAACAAAAGATATAAAACTTACCACCATCATAATTCGCATAAGCACCCACTCCATCCTTGGTAATCTCATCCGTACCGTCCTTGAGCCTCCTCTCCAACTCCGCCTTCGCTTTTTGAGCCATCATCCTACACCACTCTCTACACTTCGTATCCGTCTCCTGACTTTCCCAACTCGCTCCAAATACTAGGTTTCCATACGCGCCTCTATTCGCATACGCGGTATCTTGCTGTCCCACCTTTAATATCTTGCCAAAAGGTATGTATTCGAAAATCACCATGGTATGTTTCGCATCCGGGGTTTCGAGGAGGAATTTCTCCGTCTCGGTGTAGATTTCTGCGGCAAAGGAATAGGTTAATGGGAACATGACCGCGGCGCCTTTCAAGTTGCGTCGTAGGCCGTGAGCCATGGGTTCGTTGAGCATACCGTTTACTTCGACGTAATCCATTTCTCTTGTGGTGTTGGCGAGTGGTTCGAGATCCAATAGCGGTTTGAAGTAGGCCTGGGCTTCGGCTTCTGTGCCGTTGTAGAAGACGGGGATGAGGACCGCGGGCTGGAAGGCTGGGGGTGGAGAGGCAAACGCGAGGAGGAGGAGAGCATTTTCTTCGTCCAGCGTGACGATTGTGTTGGCGAATGAAACGATTGCTTCTAATCTCTCGCGCGGGAAAACGAGCATACCGCCCCAGACACGGTTGGGTTGCGGATGCAATCGATAGGTAAAACTGGTCGTGACGCCAAATCCAATACCTGCACCGCGAATCGCCCAGAAGAGATCGGGTTCCTGATTTGCAGAACATGTCACAATGCGTCCATCGGCGAGAACGACTTCTGCTTCGAGGAGATTATCAATCACCAATCCGTGCTTGGCGGTGAGATGACCAAAGCCGCCTCCGAGGGTGAGTCCGCCGATTCCAGTATGATTTACGGTGCCGCCGACGGCAGCGAGGCCGTGGGCGAAAGCAGCGGTGTCGACGTCGGACCAGAGGGCGCCGCCTTGACAGCGGGCTGATTTGTTGACGGGGTCTACGGTTACGTTGCGCATTTTGGAGAGGTTAATGGAAAGTCCATTTTGGGTCGATGAGGCGCCGGATGAGCCGTGTCCACCGCCGGCGACTGTGATGGGGAATTAGTTATAGGGGCTTATGAAATTTGATTAAACAATCTATCAACGAAACACTCGCCTGCGAAATCGAGCCTCTGTTCTTTGACAAAAAGAACGAGTTTAGAGACGTCCTCAGCAGTGGTAGGATAGACAATTAAAGCCTAGAGAGAATATTAGCATATACGATATAACCAGTATTCAATGTTGACTGTTCAAGTAGATATATATATATATATATAACATCCTTGGGGAATTTGATGAAAAATCTCAATTCTTCATCTCCCAAGAATCACTCCTCTTGCGCTCCCCCCTCCCCTTACTCCCTAGAGCAACAACCATTCCCTCTCCCTCTCCCTCTCTCTCCCCTCCCTCCCTCCCAAAAACAAAAAACAAAAACCAAAAATCAAAAATAACCTCCAAAGAAAAAGAAATCATAAACCCACCGCCTCCCTCTCCGCCGCCCTCGACCACCTACTAATCCCCTCCACATACCCCTCATCCCCCTTCATCAAAATCTTCGCATCAGAACTCAACTGCCCCTTCAAACTATCCACCAACGGCCCTAACGATCTCATTTTCACTTCAAAGTCTTAGATAATCTTCAAATAAAATAATAATCTCTCTTATAAAATCCGAAATAAAGATACTCCTCCGACCCTTCAAATATTTTATTCGACTTCGACTTCGAATTCGTTACAGTATCTTTATTGATCTTTATCTTTCTCGTGGTGACTAGGTATTTTCTTCACTTCACAAAGTAGAACAAAGTACCACGAAACAAACAACGGATACACGACTGTACGACGATTGTACGACGAGACAGAAAACAGAAACAGAAACGGAAATTCCACAAGCATAAATAAGAAGTACACATAAGCTTAAATGATAACGCCCCATCCCGGATGCACATGCCAATCCCACCCCCTTCCCCCCTCCCTTCTTCCCCTCCTGAAGAAAGAAAGAAAGAAAGAAAGAAAAGAAAAGTAAAGAAATGCGGGGTCCATTATCCATCCATCCATTCATTCCACAGCATACCCTACCCCTCCTCGCTTATCTCACATCCTCAACTTACTTCTTTGTCAAACACATAGATAGTAGACACCAAGCCAACCAGACACCAAGCCAGCTGAACCCCAACCCAACCCAATCTAACCCGACCTGACACATTAACGTCGCAGCAGCCATCCTTTTGGGAAAGGATTTGCGCTGCGGGCGTTTGTTGGCAGGCAGGCGTGCGATGGCCTTTACATATTATTTACATATTATTTACATACTTACTTACATACATATGTACATACATTCATACGTACGTATATGCATTTACATACATACGATTACATACATAAATGAGGGGTTCGACAAATCAAGACTACTTACTTACTTACTTTCAGCTGAAAAGAGAAAAACAGAAATATGATCAATAATCGGAGAGTACCTAAGTACTTGGATCTAGAAATGACAAGGTGGCGTTTATGTGATCATAAGGATATGATATTTGAATCAGTTATAACTTATGAAGGATTATGGAGGTAGTATGTTTTTATAGAGGAAGTTTCTGTATTACTTTTATCGACGATGTGTATGATCAAGTACTGGTTTCACAAGAAACCAGAAACCAGAATCGTCATTCAAGATCGAATTTTGATATCTTCCTAGTAGGTCCATGGAGAGCACAGAACTAAATATCAGTATCAGCAATAACATTTGATTGTATTTCCACTCTCATTTCCATTCCATTCCCATTTCCCATTTCCCATCCGATTCCATCAACCCTCTCCCTTCCCCAAAACATATCCTCTTCCCCGTCCCACCTCCTCTGCATCTCCCCATCTCTCCTCCCCACCCCTCTTTCCTCAAGAAATCCCCCTCCCCCCATCAACCTCCAAACAAGTCCCGGTAATAAACCTCGCCTCATCACTCGCCAGGAACAAACAATAATTCGCCACATCTTCCGGCGTACACAGTCGTCCCAACGGCACATTAAAGAGGAACTTGTCACGATTCTCCGGCGTATCCTCTACACCCGTAAATGTTGAGAAACTACTTCATATTAGTCTTCTCTATAAATCTTCAAGTCAAGATGAAATGAAATGAGATAAGATATGATGGGATACATACAGCCCTGTACCAGCAAGAAGAGGACAAATCGAATTGACTCGAATATTTTTAGATCCATATTCTGCCGCGAGTCCTTTGGTCGCCTATATCAAAACTCCATATTAGCAGAAACAACTACGATCATGGAATAACCTTAAAAGAAACACTCACATTAACAACGGCACCTTTACTAGCATTATACCAAACTAGACCCGGACGAGGTCTCGTAGCCCCAATCGATGCGATATTTATCATCGATCCACCCTCCCCGTGATCAATAACACTTGGGATAAAATGTTTCGTCGCGAAGAAGATAGATTTAACATTCAGGTTGAAAACCCTGTCGAATTCATCTTCGGTGACATCCAACGTTGGCTAGATTCCACAAAACACAAAGTCAGTTTCTCAAGTTCCACATACTCGTTCCTCCCCCCTTAAATCCACATACCTTATTCCTATAACTCCCCCCCGCATTATTAACACAAACATCCACCCTCCCCCACCTCTCTCTCGTCTCCCTACACAACCCCTCCCACTCCTCCTCTCTCATCACATCCATCTTCACAAACACCATACTCTGCGGCCACGAACTCGCCACGCGCTCGCCGCCCACCGCATCAATATCCGCAACCACCACTTTACATCCTTCTTCCGCGAAGCGGCGCGCGATGCCTGCGCCGAAGCCCGAGCCGCCGCCCGTGACGATCGCGACTTTGTTTTGGAGTCGGGTGCCGAGGATGGGGGGTGAGGACATTTTGTTTTTTCTTCTTCTTCTTCTTTTTTTGATGGGTTTAGGAGGAGTAGGGCAAAAATATATTGATGAGTGACAGATTTACTCTCTTGACAGACAGACAACAGCCTCTCAACCAAAGCAAATAATGAAAAGTAAAAAGTAGGTACAAACAAATTGAGCAGATAAACCTACCTACCGATCGACGAGAGCCACAAGCTCTGTACACCTACTACGTTGTCTTGCATACCTACCTAGTACAGACAGGAAGGTGCGGGGAATAGGAATGAAATGAGGGGTAAGCGTCACGAGACTTCTCGATTGGTGTTGCGTTGTAACCACAATTATACTCCAATGAGATCTAATGTAACCATTTCTTGTAAATTCTTGACTCAAACAGATTCGGTAATAAGCTCTCCAAATATCAGCGCTTGGCACCCAGTGAAGCTCTTCTACACATCTAATCTCGCAGTACTTTCATTCACGAGATCATGAAGTTAGTCGCTAGACACAGAGACAAGTCACAGGTCTACAATAGTTTTGAGCAGACCATCACTATTTTCTGTTTACTCACTTAAGAAAGGGAGACACAGGCTTTCAGTTGAATAGGCAGTAGGTAATAGGTAGTTAGGAATGTCGTTCATCAATCGAAACTAGTCACGACTTAATGTATCGTATCGTAGCACATTATTTCGTATACTTATTTTTCTCCCCCATCATAATTATCATCATAACCATCTTTTTTCCCCCAAAGCATACCCACCTGAACAGCCATTCAGACATATTCTCAATCATCCATCATCCTTAACGCCCTTATATCATTTCTACTTACGCCTCTTCCCCCTTCCCCGCAGCCAATGGTTCAATATTCCAAATCGACTCAGCATACTCATTAATGCATCTATCACTACTGAAGAAACCCATTCTAGCCACACTAGTAATAGTCTTTGTAGTCCACTCATCTTGATTCTTATATGCTTCATCCACCAAAGCTTGAGTTTGGTTATAGCTGTTGAAATCATCGGAAACGAGATAGTAATCACCATGATCTTTAATAGCACCAACAAGAGCACCAAATGCATTGGCGTCCCCAAAAGTACCCTTTTGAATAGCCTCAAAGACTTTCTGAAGGTCAGGGTCAAGTTGAGTAGAGCCGTAAGTGTGAGCATGACGAAGGTCATCAACATCTTCAGCTAAGTTACCAAAGAGGAAAATGTTGTTCTCTCCGATCTCACGAGTAATTTCGATCTGAAGTTTAATTAGTGAGGTGCGCGATAAATACAACAAGGGATAAACTTACGTTAGCACCATCGCAAGTACCAATAATCAATCCACCGTTCAACACGAACTTCATGTTTGAGGTTCCACTGGCTTCTGTACCTGCTGTCGAGATGTGTTCACTGATATCACTTGCCGGACAAATCATCTCGGCCTTTGATACATTGTAATCCTCTAAGAAGATAACCTTCAGAAGATCTCCAACATCTTTGTCATTATTAACAACAGAGCCAACGTTGTTGATAAGATGAATGATAGTCTTTGCCATCCAGTAACCTGGAGCAGCTTTTCCACCAAAGATCGAAACACGAGGTGCCAACTTTTTGCGCTCTTCTGGACTCATAGCTTTGATAGTCAAGTATCTGTGAATGACACCGAAGATGTTCATCTGTTGACGCTTATACTCATGTATACGCTTGACTTGAATATCAAACAAGGCAGCTGGGTTGACAGTGACATCTGTAGTCGTCTTGATGTGTTTTGCTAAGCGAACTTTGTTCGCGTACTTGATTTCCTGCCACTCTTTCTTGAAAGACTTATCATCAGCGAATGCTTCGAGCTTGCTCAAAAGAGTAAGATCTTTAAGGAACTCATAGCCACCAAGCTTGCTGGCAATCAACTCAGACAATCTAGGGTTGGCTTGGTGAAGCCATCTTCTAGGTGTGATACCGTTGGTGACATTAGTGAACTTATCAGGGCCAAAGATCTTGACAAAATCCTTGAAGATAGTGGTCTTAATCAAATCAGAATGAAGTTCAGCCACACCATTAACCTTGTGAGAACCAACGATAGCCAAGAAAGCCATGCGGACCATCTTTGGTTGAGATTCTTCGATAATTGAGACTCGGCCGAGGAGATCTCTCTCACCAGGGAACTTACGTTCCACGGTTTGTAAGAAGAACAAGTTGATTTCGTAAATAATTTGAAGATGTCTGGGTAGTAAGTTCTGGAAAAGAGGAACGGACCACTTCTCGAGAGCTTCAGGAAGAACAGTGTGATTCGTGTAACCAAAAGTCTTGGTGACAATTCCCCATGCCTCATCCCACTCAAGCCCTTCAAGATCAACAAGAACACGTTGAAGTTCAACAACAGCAAGAGTTGGATGAGTGTCATTCAACTGAATGGCAACTTGTTCTGGGAATTCCTTCCAAGCACGCTTAGACTTCTTGAATCGACGAACAATATCATATAATGACGCGGCCACCCAGAAGTACTGTTGCTTCAAACGAAGCTCCTTTCCACGCTCGAGATTATCGTTAGGATATAAAACAGCACTGATAGTCTCGGCACGTTGTTGATCGGCCACTGAACTTTCATATTCACCACTGTTGAACTTCTGGAAGTCGAATTCACCGCTAGCAGCCTTGCTAGACCAAAGACGTAAGTTGTTGGTAGCGGGTGTATCATAACCTGGAATCGGAACATCATAGGCTACGGCCTTGACAATTTCTCCGCCCTCCCATACAGTCTTCGATACTCCCTGTTCATCTTGATACTTTCTGACATGGCCATAAAATTGGATCTAAGATCATTAGCTCTACACGAAATGACTTCTGGGAAAAGGCAAACTTACATCAACAACAATATCATGTCTTGGGAATTCCCAAGGATTGAAGTCAAGCCAGTAATCTGGGACCTCGACTTGATATCCATCTACAATTTCTTGCTTGAAAATACCATATCTATATCTCAAACCATAACCCCATGCTGGATAGCTCAAGGAAGCAAGAGAATCCAGGAAACAAGCTGCTAATCGACCAAGACCACCATTACCAAGGGCGGCATCATGCTCTTGGTTGATGATATCTTCGATTCTGAAACCAAGATCCGAAAGACCCTCTGAAGAAAAAGTTAGAAATTACAATTCTTGAACATCCTCACAAGTAATCCAACATACCTTTAGCAACATTCTTCAACCCAACATTCAACATAGCATTGTCGAGCGCTCTGCCCATCAAAAACTCCAAACTCAAGTAGTACACACGTTTGCCATCAGCAAAAGTTTGTCTCTGTTGAGTACGATTCCACGCCGTAATCAATTTATCTCTGAAAGCCAAACTGGCCGCGGCATATGCAGCAGTCTCATCACAGTTGAACATACTACGAGCCAAAGTAGTTTCAACATGACGAACGACTTCCTTCTCAAAGTCCTCCTTGGTCTCAAATCCTTTAGCAGTATATTTCTTCCATGCTTCTCGTTGAGGTTCAGGAATCGATGCTATACAGAGAGAGCAAATCGTTAGCATAAATTCAATAAGACATCGAAATGAGAAGGATATCAGCAGAATCAAGAATATATCATACCTTCTACACTTTTGATTTCCCCAGCACCAAAGCCGGTAAAGGTACGCTTATGTTTAGGTCTTGTAACGCCAGCAGGACCAACAGGACCTTGGAGCTCACTAATCGGAGCACCTGTAGAGGGACGTCTTTCTCTAGTTGAAGTTGCCATCTTGAATCTCAACCTGTACAGTCTTCGTGACGCTTTTCTATACGTAGATGTGCCGAGCTATTGACGAGCAAGAGATGAGAAAGAAAAAGTTATAAGAACTTGAGGGAAAAGTTGAATAAAAACTATCTGTTCAGGCGATCGGGCATGTATGTATGTATGTACGTATGTATGTATGTATGTGGTGAATGCTCGTTCGTTGATATTGATGCGGGGTTAACCACAGATCGGGTCCAGCTCAGGTAATTCTAATTGCGGGGGATGCGAGTGTGCTTGGAGTGACAGGTGATTCGAATTAATGTATGTATGTATCTAGTATGTATGCAAGTAAAGCAAAAGATATTATCCCAAACCAATCTTCTCTGATGAGTAGAGAAGATTCGTGGTGCAAGTTATATAAGTTATATGATATTATAACAAACAGACAGACAAACAAACAAGCAGAAGAAACGATAGATATATAGGTAGGTAGTTCTCGTATATTCGGAAAGAAGCTCATTGATATAAATATCCCCAATTCACAAGTAGCTCCTTCCTGGAAACCCTCCCCACCATAACCATAACCCATTCCCTCCCCCACCATAGCTTCTTCTGGATATCTTCCCGGCCGGACATTTCCATCCATCGAAAGAAAAACATACGATCCCACCCAACCTCGAACCTACCTACCTACCACGAGCCTGAGTAACAACAAGGGCCTCTCCCTCCAAAGCTAACCATATCCACAAAAACGACCTCTACCAATTAAACATTCAGAGCCCCACTATAATGAGCTACACACATGCAAAGCAAACCCAATACTTTATACATCGTACTAAAAAGAAGTATGTATGTCCTCGAGTATGTGCGACGGATGTATGAGTGTGGGGTGAAAACCATCAACCATTTCCCGGTTTTCTCTCAGAGCACAACTGTTCATCGTACGTATATGAAATGGCATGTTTATGACGATATCCCAACTGTTATTTCCCATCTGCACAGTATGTAACCCATATCAGGCAGTACATATATAGGTAGATGTTGTGTATTCATCTATCTATTCATCTATCTATTCATCTATCTATCTATCCAGCTATCTATCCAGCCATCCAACCTCCATCCTCCATAGCGGGGTATTCACAAACGCCATAAACTCTATCTCCTTCACATGATACATGATACATGATACATGCATGATACATGCTAGGTACAAACATCCAAGATATATACTACACATCTTCCGAATCTCGGATCCCCAAATCTCAAGCCCTTACCTCTATTCCTCCATCTCTCCATCCCAACAATTCCAAATTTCACCATCTCCCCAGCTTCAAACCCAATCCCCAAGCCCTGCGGACCCCGTGTACAGTCATATGCGTTGAGTAAAAAGTGAACTATCAGTAAAATCTATATAAACTTATAATACATATCACAAATATGTCGTAATATTGTGAGATTACTTCGTATTCATGTATGTGTTATGCTTAATCATCACGCACGCAAATTCTCCCATCAACACCTCATTACATTATATTAGAATGTCTGAATATCATAGAATCTTTTCAATAATTATTTGTTCATCAATGTATCAAAATAATCGACACTGAACTGATATGATCGCTGGCTATCAACTTTCTACACTGTCATTGTAATTTCAAATCCATCTTTCACCCCCTTCTCCTTCCCCCAATATGACAGTATCCTTATTGTAAACCTGCAAATGCTAAGACGCTGAACCCAGACCACCTACCCATTTCGTCCGGGTTTTTCCCAAATACCAATCAATCGATTTCCCATAGACCATTTGGCCCTTAAACTCCTCACAATTGCAATATGTAATCCCGCACATATGTAAAAGTCATGGATGTAGTACCCTCACCCCGCCAACATAATTCAAACGACATAGAAGTCATTGTTCGTGCAATGCCACCCCCTTTCCAGTCATCCAAGCCCAGATCATGCAGCATACACCTTGTAATCTTTATCACACATCCTTCCCTAAAACTCCTAAACCAAACGCCAATTTCCAGTCACTATCAAATGGATTATATAAATTAAGACATTATTCATCATGAGCTATACTCTCATCTGATTAGAGTATGCCCGAGTCTTTGAGAGCATTTTGTAATATGGTCTCTTTAACGGCAGCGAATACTAGTCGAATATTCGAAGTATCAGTAGCTTGTGTGAGACTATTGAAAGTTAGAGGTGTAGTCTTAAGGATCACTCAAAGAAGACTTACTGTGGATATAGATTCAGATGAGCTCTATTAACCTGATTGAATCTCCAAAGTAAATACTTTGCTGCTCTATTCAAGTCGTTTCCACCAGAATAATCTGGGAAGTAGGTTTCGAGAGGTGATCGGCCAAGCTTTTGTTTAAACAAATCAACCTTGTTAAGAAAGAGAATGATACTGGTGCGCATGAACCATCTTGAGTTGACAACCGAGTCGAATAAGACGAGACTCTCCATCATACGATTCTGGTGTAATGTTAGGATTGTTATAAGATACTAGAGGAGAATTCTTACTTGATTACTCTCCTCCAAAAGAACCTGATCATATTCACTCAAGGCAACGCAAAATATGATTGAAGTTACGTTCTCGAAACAATGAATCCACTTCTTTCTCTCACTTCTTTGGCCACCAACATCAAACATACTATCATAAAGTCAGTATCAAGTGTTTAAAGCAGGCGTGTTATACTGACTGAATACTCAAAGAGCCCATGGTGAATCTTGTCTCGTAAATACCGGTTGTTTTTGTTCTAGCCCTCAAAACATCGGCCTCTGTAGGAATATAATTGTGTGCTGCAATCCTTCCGGCCTCTTCGAAGAAACTATAATAGGTTAGTATTATCTTCGATACATGGAGAATATGTGGTACGCACTATGGTGCTGAATCCATCAAATAGAATTCACTCTGCCTAGCCAATAAAAGATCAATGTGCCCGTCCTTCCAGAATGATGCCACAGCTGTGCCAACTCGAGGATTAAGTGGTGTATGAGGATCAGGGTCGACAATATACTCCAACAAAAACGAGCCGTATTCCTTGTTCGCCGGGTTCTCTGGCTCAATCTCCATCTGTCGCATTGCACCAACCAATGCCTTTGCACAATCAATCAAATTCTTGTAGATCGTCAATCGGTACAACGCCAACTCATCAATAGTGTAGCCATTCTGGTGTATGATTTTCATCTGCTTGACTATGGTTGATTTACCACTCTCGCCCGAACCTGTTGCGATGAATGTTAGCATTGAACAAGTTTTGCCTTTGTCCTTGAGATCTTGAAATGAATTTAAATATTCACCTAATAGAAGAATTTTGCATTCTCTTCGAAGTCTTTTCGAGTCCTCTTCCAGCTTCTTATCAATCATTTGACTCCTCTTTCTCTGTTCCGTGTCCTCCACATTCGAGCTCATACAAGCACCCATCCTGCTTCACCTGGCTGGCTGCTTCGGCAGCCCCCGCCTTTCCTTTTGAATATTTCGATGAATAGAGTCGCGATGATGGTTGTTCTTATGATTTATATATTACTCGCTGATTGTTTTCAAGAGTTGTGTCGTCACTTATTAATTGAGGTGTGACGTTATGCGTAGTTCCCGTCCAGTCCAGTCCCAGTCCAACTTCAATATCCAACACGATTTCACGAGGCTATCGAATCCAATCCGTACAATTGTATTGTTGAAAATGGGAATATTCGGACAAGGATTATTCGACTCGGGATTATCGTAAGTGTAAATCGTGAAGCAGCTCTAGACAATGCGAATAGATTGATCGATGATAGTTGAGGTTGTGACGGAAATAGACGTGAAGAGGATATATTATCGAAATGCCGTCAAGGACAGTACCGAGTCTCCACAACCCACTCAGAAAAGCGGATGGTTGAAGTTGTTAGTGAGACAGAAATCACCCGAGGCAAGCTCAATAATGATTTTTTTTTCTTCTTCCTCGTTTTTTTTGGAGGTCGGGTCTTTGATAGCGAACAAAGCTTATTGTTTGAAGAATTTTGTTTGTTTCGTATGATCCTATATAATCTTTGAACGGTTTACCAATTGAGGTTTGAAGATATACTAGGTACGAGATCTTTTTTCGGTGAGTGTTTGTAGATAAAGAGAATGGAGAATTATATAAAAAGATGACAAGGGGGCGAGAGAGGAGAGAGGAGAGAGGAGAGAGGTTGGTTTAATTGATTGTCTGACGATGGTGGGTGTAGACTCGAATCAATGAGATAATTTAGAGTTGATGGATGGATGATGGTCTTAGCTCAACGAAAGGTGTATGATACTTGCTCTCTTTTTGCTGCGGTTCAGACAAGAATGGCATAGGGAAAGATTGAGATATAGTATCTATGGCATACAAGGCCAGATGATATTAATGCCTTCCTAGTATTCTATCTTATATGATGGGATGAATCAATGGATGGATGAACCTGAGTATAACATTTCTAGTATGATAATGATGATGAAAATTTCTAGATGAATAAGTTACAAGTTTGAGCTCCAGCTTGATATCAACGACAGTAAGTAACGTAACCTTATGTAAATAAAGTACTAGGTATAGTATATTGAATGTAAGCTAGGTAGGCAGGGTACCAAGATGTTTATTACGAGTTTAACAATTATAAAAAGTCACCAGCCAGCCCGCCTTGTAAGTAGATCTGCAATTATTCGGAAATTTTATCAAATTTTCATTCATTTGAGCGGAGGATAATTGGATAGCTAGATAGAGGGTAGGTAGGTAGGTAGGTAGATATAAGAGAGGTATGAGTAGAGGTAGCTAGAAAGGTAGCCAAGGTGAAGTATGAGGAGAATTACTTGATTGATATTGATGACTATATAAATAACTCTGATGACCTCGATAATCGACGAGAAGGTCATTATTAGGTTTTGAACAGTATATCATTCGTCTGACCGTTGGTTGTTTTTGATATACTATCTGAGTTCCTACCAATCTAGGTATCTATCTAACTGTCTTTCCTTCAATATCAAATTCCAAATATAAAACCGAGAATAGCTGCATGCATATATAATAATAGGTACAATAATAACATAGGTAGATAGGTATGAAAGAAATATCTATAGATCTGACTAAAGATCATCCATTCAATAAGGCACAGTCAATCAATCAATCGTTCGTTCATTCTTTGTCTAAATATACCAAATACCATCATCTCACGATATTTGTTTCCAAGTTGCTAACTTTCCCTTCCTCCCTCATTCTCATCAAATAAAGTCAAATCTCACTCAAACAAAGTCTGTGTGCCACCTTAATATCTATCTATATCATGCGGCACAAGCACAAGGTACGGACGGGTAGTATAGTATTAGAACTACTAGGGATCCCTCTTCCTAGGATATGTTGTACTACCAGTGCGGATGTAAGTCATATGTATGTATGTGTATATATAGTTACTCGGTTATTTATATGTAAAGATATATATATATATATTCAATCTTCCACCAGAATTCTCACACCCATTAGATACAGACAAAGTAGAGATCAATAATAACCAGTAGATACCTACCTACCTACCTACCTCCCTAGCAATCAATCAATCCATCAATCCATCAATCAATCAACCAAATCAAATCAATCAATCTAAGTCAGTATTCCAAAACCTCAACCAAAACATATCTACCTAGGGTATCCATCTAAATCTCATCTAAATCAAAATCATCCATAATAAATCCATGATAAATCCATAAATCTATAAATCTATAAATCTATAAATGAATAATACCTACCTAAATCTCTAATATAAATTCTCCTTCTCCTTCTCCCTCTTCTTCCACGCTTCGAAACCCCATCAACCTCGTGGCCGCAATATCTCATCACCCACCAACCGCCCCAAGCTTCTCAATTGATCTTCCTCTCTTACCAAATCTTGACCCAATTTTACCCAAGTTTCCTCAATTTACCCAAGTTACCCCATCCACTTGGTGATGATTTCCACTTCACTCGCATCCTAAAGTGTTCATCATCATTTATCCCTAACCTTTTGATGGTTTTAGGGAAATAGGGATCATTATTATGCATTTGATTTCATGTCAATTCAATTTCATTTCCTTTCAAACATGGAAACATGGAAACATGGGATAATAACAATAACCTAATAAAGAGGGTCCCTACCTCCCTACCACTAAACCCAAGGAGAAAGCATGAATGTAAAACTAAACGTCCGTCTCATGAAACTCGGGATTCACATTCTCTTTCACATTTCTTGTCTTGTCTTGTGAGTCCCTTCAAGGAGATTCAGATCCAGATCGGATCGGATCGAATCCCCTTATTTCAAATCTGTTCATCGCCATTCATCCACGTGTGAACACCAGATCAAAAGATTGATTGCTATTGATCGTCACATGTATTGGTAAGTATACTTAGTACCTATATCTCGTACATATAATGAATGCTACATAGTTTAATAAGGTCCTCGTAAGACAATCATTCATACCTACCTATCTAGATAGGGCACAATACCCCCAAAGAATTCAATACTCATCTCAATCAAATACACTATTCAAAATCTATAATAATCACAATCACAATCACAATCACAATCACAATCACAATCACAATCAAATCAAACTCACATCCATTCTCTCTCGGGAGTCGGGCCTCGCGTTCGCTTTATCTACCTACCTCTATGGTATAAATAAATGCAAGGAAACAAAAATAAAATACTACGTACACTCAATTCTCGCCTCCCAAACGCCTCTTCCGCCTCCACAACACGAATACAATACGACACGACACGACATGACATGACACGGCGTTTACTCCTTCACATCCAATTCAGCCTTTTCCAACAAAAGAAACAGCGCTTCCACAACATCCGCATCCAACCCACATGCTCATCCACATCTCATCAAATCTCATACCATACCATACCATCCCCCCACTCCGCAACAACTTCACCTGACCTCACCTCACCTCACCTCACCTCACCTCACCTCACCTCACCTCACCTCACCTCACCTCACCTCACCTCACCTCACCAGTCACCACCCAAACCACAATCACAATCACAATCACACCACAGCACAGCACAGCACCAAAACCCTATTCATTCATTTCCTCTGTTTGTTTCCCTAATTTATTTATAGCAACCACCATACCCTTCCACCTTTCCCTCTTCACACTCACCACTCCCCTGTCCAACCTAACCTCTACCTTCTAACACCCATCCCCCTCCCCCAAATCCCAGTGCCACGCGAAACTCTCCTCGCTTGTCGTATCCAGCCGTCTCTAGCATCCACAATACCCTTACATTTTCATCTCGGTACTGTGCTAAGGTTACGAACGCTTTGACGTCGAGGCGGATTTTTTACTACGCAGACTATGCTGGTGCAGGGGATATTGTGATGGGTACTAGGTAGGTACTTGATTTCTTTGCTTGTGGAATCGTGAGGCTGTATGAGTAGGTAGGGTGGGTAGGTAGGTAGCTATTATCAATGATTTTCAGAGTAATATACTAGGTATGTAACCTTATTACCTAGATGAATATCTTGATATATATAGTACTTTAGATGGAAAAAGAAAAGAAAAGAAAAGAAAAGAAAAGAAAAGAAAAGAAAAGAAAAAGAAGAAAACATCTCATCAAGAATTCCAAATATACATACCCATCTACCTACCCAGCTACCTAGCCACATACCATCATACCATCATCACACATTCAAATCTTCCCATCTCATCCATCCCATCCATCTCATCTCATAACCTCAATAAGAAGACCTATAAAATAGGTATCATATCGAACTTACATCAAAACACTCCAGATGATATACCTACCTAACCTACCTATCTCTATATCCTTTCATCTCCCCTCCAACAAGAAAAATATCCAGATCAGCATATATATATATATATATATTATCATTCATACAAATAAAAGCTATAGTTGAATAGGTAGTTATAGGAATTATAGATTTTCCAATGTAAGACCAATCTAACAGACCCATCCATCTGTTTGATCTTTGCATATGAATATTTCTCTGTACTATCGTGACCTCCCTCTATAACCTCTTTCCCCTCCATCTTCTTCCCATTCTTTTCTCTTCCTCTACGACCCTACAAACCCACTTAACATGACATAACCATTTCAAATCCCTCCTTCAACCTTACCTTCTAATTCATTACTTACCCTCGCCCTCACCCCATTCCACCCCCAACCCGCCCCCAACCCACCGCTCTCTCATCTCTCATCTCTCATCCAAATCCTCCCCCAAACAAGAATGCATTCGTGAACATACCAATATACCTACCAACTTCCCCCCCTAATACTTACATCCTCATTCACCTCTAACCTTCATTCATCTCCAACCTTCTCCTAACTATAAGTTCTCATCAACTTCCTCCCCTCCTAATATCTTTCCCCCTTCCTACACCATCTAAATAAGACTCAAATCACAACTCCAATCACCTCACTCCATCCCCATGTCAATACTCCATTCCTCCATTTTCTTCCCCCCCTCTACCCCAGATTAATGCTTCTCCTCCCCTTTATCCTCTCCTTTCTCCTCTCCCGCTACTTCACCACCACCTTCCTCTTCCCTGCTCTCCCCTTCCCAAGCCAAAACCCTCCAATCAAAAATCCTACCTTCTCCTCCAACATCCAACATCCAACATCCAACATCCATCAACCTACCCCTACCCCTCCCTCTTCCTATCTTCCCACCCACACAGCAACCCAATAAATGCCCCCCCCAAAAAGCCTTCATATAAAAAATCAACACTATAACTCCACAACTTAGCACATCCCCTCACCCTCTCGCCTCCACTCCCCACTCCCCACCAACTGAACCACAAAAGACTCAAGCACCATTCACCAATACATTCATTAGATACCCAAGTAACATAGGCAGGTACGTAAGTAACATTAACTGATTCTCGCTGTAACTCGCTGACTTTGATGTTTTTCTTTTACTTTGAACACCTGTATCATTCATTCATGCACACTTCTATGTCGGCTCAATTCTTCCCATTTATGCTCCCTTACTTAGTCGTATTTGATTTTCCATCCCAATTATGATCAAGCCCGCCTGTCCATTCACCATCACATCACATCCAATCCTCAAGCCATTCATTCATTTTAGTCATGATATGCACCCAATGACCAATTGCGATATGTTACATTCTGCCCTTTATTTCCCCTTAACTTCTTTCCCATTTCCACTCCCCCCCATGTCCCATCACCAGCCCATCCCGTATAAGTATCTCCTTCTCGTCTAGAGAACTAAATCTTCTTGAAGCGATGTGCGAAGTTATGAGTTAGGTATCCGCGGTATCAAAAAAAAGAAAAAGACAAAAAAAAGAAACCTTGATTGTAAAACACATAACTGTGTTTCCACAACAAACAACCAATAGCTTTCTCGCAACTCCTCCCTCCCTCCCGGATATGCCCCAAAGAATTGGTCAAGAGTAGCACCAGTAACACAACGAATGAAAACGATAAAAAAATATGCATCAATACGCCTGATTATTGCCCCTTCATCCATTGACTATGATCAAAGCGTGGCCAGCATGTAATTACTACCAGTTTCTCTCCCCAAATCTTAAGTGTGGGCTGGTAACTTTTATAATCAACTTCAATAAGCCGCCAATTCATAAAAGGTCATCCATCGTGAATCCCTAATGCAAGAGATTCTGTTAAATAAAAGTTTATGGATCATGCAAGGTATCCGAGCTCATCATCGTCGAGTCGCTCTAGGTATTCTTTCTCCAGCAAGATATCAATACACTTCTTGATATCTGGAACCTTTGGTGAGAATCGGGTGCGAATCTGACTGATGGTTTCGGCAACAAGAACGCTGTGCTTCATCTTCTTTCGTGCCTTCATGATACGAACAATGGCAGACTAAAAGATAAGTTAGTGAGAGTTCATTTATACTACACAAGTGGTTTCTACATACCTGCATGAGCAACTTTCTGTCTTCCTCAATGGTCTTGTGAGTCTCATCAACCTCTTGCTTTTGCTCCGACTTGATAGCGATATTAAGATTGACACGAATCTTCTTGCTCTTGAAATCATAGTTCAAGTTAAAGGTTTTGCCAGGTCCTGGCTTATCATCTGCTGGACTCATAGTGAGGACCTTGGATTTCAAGAAAATACCAAGGGTGGGATCAAGGATATCAGCCTGTAATTGAGTTGCCTTGGCGATATCTTCATAGCTATTCTTATCACTCTCGTTAAACAACAAAAGAATGGCCATTTGATAAGTCGAAACCTGGAAAGTATATGGAGTCTTTTGGTTTTTACAATAGTTGGCCTTGATCTCGCCCTTGCACAATTGCCAAAGCCACGTGAGCTTTCTACCACTGTGCTTCTGGTTGTAGAAATTTTGGAAACGCTCATAGGCCTTGGAAATCTCCACTGGTGGGGTGAAATCTGTATTTGGTGGATTCAAAGGCCACATACCCGTACCCAGAATTGAGTAACTAGCATCGATTGGCTTTTCTTCGCCTCCAGTAAAGATTCCTCCTTCAAATTCCTTGAAGCCACTATTTAAATCCTTCGAGATTTGAATGTCCTGGAACATACGTTGAAGCTTATTTGTGTATTCGAATCCACATGCTTCCTTCAACTTGCTGATCATGCTTGTCTCAGCATCATCTGATGAAGAACTGGTGTGCACCAATCTACGAGCAAGCATACGCGAGTAGAACTTCTGGAACACATCCTTGTCTTCAATATACTTGAAGACTGTCATAATTTGAGTAAGAGAGTTCTCGATATCACTCTCCTCGGCTCCACTGGCACTCTTCTTCAATAACGAATCGGCATATTTGGCGAGCAATTCAGGGGATTTGTTGGACCCAGATTTGCAGATTTTATTGCGGTTCACAAACTCCTTGCATGCATTATCAAGAGACCTAGTAAACTCAGGCTCATCCTTGAATGCTTGTTTTACAAGACCTGAATACTGTGTGTGAATCTCGAGAAGAGCATCCACATAAACCTTGGGTTCGAGCTTATCACCTTCACTAGCGACTTTTGCTGCCGATGCAAGACCAGCGTTGCGAACATGAGCCTCAAATCTGGTACGGAGTGGTTCAAGACCATCTGGAATTCTTGCCAGCAAGTTGTACATGCGTGCCATATCGTCGTATCGATCATTATCCAAAAGAACCTGAAACTCGTCTCGAAGAAGTGCGGAGTGGTCTGCAATAAGAGCAGTGTTGCAGGCTTTCTTCAATGGAATGATGATATCCTGGTGTAGATACATTCTAACTCGCTCTTCCTCTTCTGCTAATCGAATTTCAGCCTTCTTCATGTATTCTACTATGCTATTTTCCGCGACAAATTCTTTTGATTCGGTTCGGTAGAAAGCTTCGGTGGCTTCTAAAAATGGCTTCTCAAAGTGGAAACGGTAAACATCGAGGGTCGATTTAGTAGGATCCGATTCATCCAACCCAAGTGATACGAAAGAATCAACAATGGCCTTGATCTGGTTATGCTCGATAGTCTCGCCATTCCTTTGCCTCTCAACCATCTTAAGAACAGCATCCATAACCTTTGAGTGGACAGCTGTGAACAGAGTTTCTCTCCATTGAACAAGGTGTAGAGTATAAACATCGTAAATATTCTTTTTTCCCTCGTCCATTTCTCGCTTTACCCAATGACGATTAAGATATCGGAACAAGTGGTTGACATATTTTGCTGCTGTCGTGTATCTATCCCATTCCCGAATATAGAAACTGAGGAGAGCTTCGTCGCTATGTGTCTTAGAGGCGAGAACGAGTTCCTTGAGATATTGTGTTAGGTATTTAATGAGGTTTTTGTATAGATCTTCACCGAGAAGGTGTGCTGTAGATATAGTATCAGTATATATATGTTCAAATCTGGATTGGTAAAAGGTCCCACCTCCGCGATGCGCACCTCCGATTACTCCTGGGCCATGGTTGCTGACTGCCTTTTGTGATGTACAGAAATTGTGCACAGCTCTATTTCAGGTTAGATGATGCTGCCAGAGTGGGTGCTTGGATTACGTACGTGTATACACCCATATACTATAGATAGAAAGCAAGTCAGTAATTGCGCATAAGAGCTGAAGAGAGTTGGAGGTGTGGCACTTACAGTATTCATATCGACACCATCTGCCAATTGTAACATGACCTTTGATACTCCAGCCTCGAGGTATTTCCATCTAAATCGCAGAGATTTATAATTAGCATGCTGAATCAAGTAAGATCGAGGAGGGAGGTGGTAGAGAGAAAAGATCCAGTACGAACGTCGCATCTAAGTCCTCCCGATTGGGGACAGGAGGCATAACGACCACCGTCCTGGTAGCGACCGTCATCTTGCGTGAAGTTCAATGGAAGTGGTAAAGAGAAAATATCGTATGCTTTGAAATGGATCCAAACTGGTATAAGGAACTGATGGATTTAAGCCAGCAGCTTGAAGGAATGTAGGTTCGGGACTGTAAGTAAGATTATGAGAATGGAGATGATCAAATGAGCACCTTTGTGATAAATCACAGAATACGATGCAAAGGTTCTCCAGATCCTGGGAGTTGTCAAGGTGGAAGTGAAAGTTGAGGTTGAGGATGCGATTGTGGTGAGAGTGTTGTAAATCGAGGTGGTTGTGTTGGAAAGATGATGTAGAGGATATTTATTAAAGGGTATACTGCCCACAATGTGAACTAGAGGGAAAGAATACGCTAGAAAGTTGAACCCGTACAATAATATACGGTCAGATTTCTTAAATCTCTCCAATAGAATATATGAATAGATGTCAAAAGGGTGAATTTGTACGAAGCTTCCCTTTTCCCTTTTTCCTTAAGTCTTGAGTAAGGATGAATTCGTGATTCAGTTGTATGATAGCAGGCTGCCGTGCACTTTCTATAAGCAGTATGCTTGTATGCCTGAGGCTATAAGAATTTTACCGCCAAACACAGGGTTGTGGAGTTACGGTAGGCGTCAAAAACAGCCAGGAGTTTGAGATTCGAAGCGCCAAATTGCACTCTGTATTGATAAAGCTCCCGAAGTCCGAGACTTCAAAGGTCTTGATAACCGATAAGAATGTTGACTAAGCAAACTGACAGATTGATGTACCGGTAGTTAATTAGACATAATACAATCAATATATAGCAAGCAACTTCATCAATATATTCACAACATTAGATAGCATACATTATCTTTAGAAACTTCAAAGGAAGCACATTCTTCATAAACATATACAGTATTTTTACTGAACATCCCGAAAGTTCAAGGTTCTAGTACAATATGACATACCTATCAAAATTAGCACACCCCTCCTTTTACCCCTCATTCCAAAGTCCACTCGAGTCCGAGTAGGTAGGCATTCAGATGAACTACCAGATAAATCTTCACATCCCTTCCACATCAGTCGATCTTTTCTTTCGCTGAGTACGTATATTCTAACATCTCAATTCTACCTTCTTAAGAGATTTTTTCAGTCCAATATAGATAGTAGATCCAAAGTTTTACTTATTTGTAATTTATTTAACGAAAGTGACATCATTACTATTACCCAGATACTAGTCCTCAACCAAAATCAGTTATTCGCCTGATTTGATCACACTTTATCTGTCTCTTTCCATCACCAAGTCCTCTGTCTCCTAGGGTACTGAACCTGATACATCAAGATCTTCATCCACCACCCAACATATTCATCTTTGCCCACCCCTCTCTCACAACCTACACCTTTTCAAATCTCAAAAAAATGCACCTCCCCCTCGAGCTCACCCCCCTCGCAAATCTAACCACAACCCGCCATCACATCCCCCCCCATCCCCGTCCGCACCATCACCCCTCCCACCCCCTCATAATCTACCACTC